>VOCP01067208.1:0-28811 GCA_007922195.1 Podocnemis expansa | reverse complement strand
AAATAAGGTATTCTGTGGCATTCCAGCATCCTTTAACCCCTATAAGGAAAAAGCCAGACAAAGCCATCTATTTCAAATGGCTGCCAGACAGACAACATGAAGGTAAAAAGGAGGACGTGTCGTCCTTTTGCCTGACATCTGGTAACCTTAGCCCCACCCAAACCAGCACCCACAGATGGGGTCTGCTTGGTGCATAACTGCGTGGCAGAGCCATGCCCTCATTTGAGCCCCTCTACCCTTCATCTCCTGACCCCAAAACTTCCAATCTCCCCATGTCAGGGCAACTGGGGGGTGCCTGGACCCCTTTTGCCCTGCAGGGCACAGGGGTCACAAATACAAGCTCATTCCCCAGCACCAGAGTCCCAACCTGCACCACTGCCCTGTGCCCAGGGATGTTGTGTTCACATCTGGGCCTTTGACCCAAGTAAGGGGGAGGCTGGGAAATGCTGTGGCCTGCTGGGCAATGAACCCCCAAACCATCACGCCTGCTCCCACCCTACAGTGAGTGAAGGTGTCCCGTAACATCCCCGTCCTACTTGCTTCTCTTGTGTGACACTGGGTAAATGGGATCCCTTTTCCGCTTCCTTCAGGCTGGTTCCATCCTCTCAAACTCCAGGAAAGACACAAATGGTGGGAGTTTCCCCAGCCACTAATCACCGAGCCTGGGAGAAGTACTTTCTCTGCAGGGAAGTGCAGATGGTGGCCATTCTCATGACCACAAAAGAAAACATATTTGTAAGTTAACAGACACTGCTGGCAAGTCTGGACACCCCATACCAGTTATGGCATAACTGCTTCTGTTTCTGACAGATCAGCACATGAGACATGCGGGAGCAAACTCTTCCTGGCCACAGAGACAGACTGTGGGACAGGTATGTTGTCCCTTTGTGAACTGGGAAGCTTTTGGTAACTCATGACTGTAAAGCACCAACCTGCAGCACTTTTACCCACAGGGGATTTCTGCAAAAAGATGCCTAGTGAATGAGCTGCTATATCAACCATAAAAAGCTGTGCAAATGAGCCAGAGCCCACCAGAGGTGGGTCAGAATGTCTCCAGGTGCTGTGCAGTGAGGCTTGTGTAGGCTCACTGGAAGCCACAAGGACCATTCCTGGACTCTTCTCAGCAGCCGCTCTCTAATAATGCACACAGAAGTTGGTGTGCAAAGAGCCCAGGGAACACCACCGGCTATTTCTGCTGGTGCAGATGGAGCTCATTGCCTTCTTACCTGGGAAAAGTATCCAACCCAAAAGTGGGAAAATCCTCATTGTTCTGCCTCTCTGTGAGGCTGCTTGAACCTCAATTCCAGGTGAGTCTTTCTCCAGGAAAATCCTCTCTCTCTGTGTTACTAGGAAGCACCACCTCTGAGCTTCTGCTGTAGGAGTTTGTAATGAAACTCAGACTCTGTAACCATTGCAAGGGCTCCTCTTATCTATGCTACTTGACTTCCTTCACAGAAGGAGGTGAAGGGGGAAGTGGCTGATGTTTCACTCTGTGCCTGCTGGTTTGATTGCTGGGGTTGGGTGTTCTGTTTTTGTCTTGTCATACTCACAGCCATTCAACATGACCTGTTCCAGGGTCTGGTAAAAAAAGGGAAACAGCAGTTGCAAGGAGTTCCTGAAATGTTAATGGCTTTTCGTAGCATTTGGAGCACTGCTGGATTTCCCATTAGGCATTGTAGGCACAGTGTCTAGGGTCTATGAAGGAGGGAAAAATTAAAAAAGCAGGAAGAAGAAGGAAAATCACGTGGTTTAGCGTTAGAGTAGTTGAAAGTGCATGATGTCAATCAATGTAATTCAATTGGCGTTTACCCCTCTTTTTGCACATTTCGGAATGAGAGTGCCTAGGGCCTACGAACACAAAAATCTGGCCCTGCTTTTGAGTTACCTTAGGTCAGTGGTTTTCAATTTTTTTTCCCTCAGGATGCAGTTGAAACAAATCATTTGTCATGACCCAACAATTACATTTTTGAGGAATGCATTCCAGTCTTTCAGCAGCACCAGCAGGGGCTCTGCAAACCAGTGTGTATCGGTCTGCAACACAGTATTGGGTCCTGACCTGGGGTTTGAAGTCTACTGCTGTAGGTCTTTTGGGTTGCCGTAATGATAATGGGAGGTTTGCTTAGGTGTTAGGAAATCCTAGCTGACTGCCACTCAGTTCTCTTTCCATAAAGCTTCCATATGGAGCCCTGCGTATGCTGCCTCTCATTATCTGCTTATAATTCACCAAAATGCTACAGTTTCCACCAGCAGTCCCTTCATCTGAAGCACACAAATATTCCCAGTCTCCTCTTATTTTGCAACTCTGTCCTAGGCAGTATATAAATCAGCCCCCCCACTGCACAGTGATTGACCCATTTTCCTTTGAGCACTGCTCACATCATTCAGTTACAGGTGTCTATGTGCCGAAGCGCGCGGTAGCTCAGAAAGTCTTCAGCCTTAGCCTGTCAGGTCAGGGTACATGGCCAACACCCCTTCTACGCCATGACCGCAGCTATATAGGTGACCATAAGCCTGACCCTCTCAGTTCCTTTTTCCGCCCTCAGTGACAGTTTCAGATCAGCCTAGAAATTTGCGTAAGCAAGTGCTTGTCTTCTACCACGAAATTCAAGATGCCTGGTTTCAAGCCATGCCTAGGATGCTGCAAAGCTTTCTTGCTCAACGATCCACATGATAAATGTGTCGTATGCCTCGGTGAGTCCCATCTTGCTGAGGGCTGACCCCTCTGCCAGTCCTTTAAAAGGAGGACTCACAAGAACAGAAAGCTGCGCCTCTGATCCGTTGTTGGGAGCAGCACTCAAGCCTTTCATGCCACCCGAGCCCCAAGTGGTCCGCCGGCTCACCCATCGGCCAGGGTGCTGGAACCCCGGGACCGATCTCTGGTGCCGAGACTAAAGGGGCATTTTGGTCACTGAACCAACCTGATGCTGAACTCAAAGCAGCACCGCTGACGGTTAATAGTCGGAAAATAGACCTCCCAGATAGAGCTCCACGTTGTAGTGGTAACGAGGCTCTGCGACTATCTGGGCCTCCACATAAACCAAGAAAAGTCAAAGCTCCACCCATCCTAAAACATAGAGTTCATAGGGGCACGTCTAGATGCCCGCAAGGGGTTAGCATTCCTCCTCTGCTCCAGATGTCTGTCCATTTGCACCATCATTACTGAGCTGCAGATGTCCCCCATGACCACAGCTTGCTGGTGCCTGGAGCTCCTTGGCCACATGGCAGCCTCCACCTCAGTGATCCAGATGGTGCACCTGAGGATGAGGCCTTTTCAAATCTGGCTTTCCATGGTCTTCCATGTATGGAAGGACTCCTTGGACAAGGTACTGTCTGTCCCCCAGGATACTCTGGAGACACGTCAGGTTTGGAAGGATCCCTGTTTTGCCAAGGGGGCATTCCCTTCAAAGATCTCAGGCCCTCAGTGACCTTGATAACAGATGCCTCGAACACAGGGTGGGGTGCCGAGATCTCTGGGGGCCTCTCCCCTCAGGGGCTCTGGTCCCACACAGACAGTCCTTTCCACATAAACGTGAAGGAAATAAGGGCCATCAGACTAGCCTGCTTGACCTTCCTAGACAAGGTATGGGGCAGGTCAGTCCAGATCCTCACAGAGAATACCACGGCTGTGTTCTACACAAATCAGCAAGGGGTGGGGGGTCTGCTCTCTGCCTCTTTGTGAGGAGGCAGGCAAACTCTGGGAGTTGACCATATGACACAACTTCACCCTAGTGGCCTCCCATCTAGTGGGGGTACACAATGTGCTAGCGGACTTGCTAAGCAGAAAAACGCTAGCGAGCCACAAGTGGTCGCTTCACGACAATGTGTTCTCCCTCCTGGTAGACAAATGGGGTCTCCCCCAGATAGACTTGTTTGTAATACAGCAGAATCTCAAGTGCCCCTAGTTCTGCTTCCTCAGAGGCCTGGAGGAAGGGTCCCTCACCGACACCTTCCTCATCAACTGGTTGGGGCCCCTGATGCAAGCCTTCCCGCCGATTCCCCTGGTACAGAGGGTTCTTTTGAAAATCGACAGGCACGGAGCAAACATAATACTAATAACTCTGGACTGGCCCAGACAGCACTGGTTCCCATTCCTGCAGGACATGTCCATAGAGATCCCACTCCACCTCCCATAATGGGCGGAACTCCTGATGCAGGACTCGGGGCGCCTTCGGCACCCAGACCTGGGCCATCTACACCTGATGGCCTGGATGCTCTCTGGCTCAGCGAGCAGGAGAGGCTCTGTTCAGACAGGGTTAAGAAAGTCCTGGTTGGTAGAAGACCATCCACTAGGTCCACATACACAGCCAAATGGAAGCGATTCTCCATTTGGGTTTGGGACAAAGGTGTAGACCCTATATCAGCCCTGGTTCACCTGATCCTTGACTATCTACTAGACCTCAGAGAAAAAGGCCTTTCTCCTTCCTCACTGAGAGTCCATTTAGTGGCAATTTCAACTCTCCATGAGAGCGTGGATGGGCAATCAGTTTTCTACCATCCCACCTCCATCTGATTCCTAAAAGGGGTGGAGAGACACTTTCCCCAACCTCGTAAGCCCACCCTGCCTTGGGACTTGAATATTGTCCTCCGGGCAATGACAGAGCCGCCCTATGAACCTTTGGACTCAGCAACCCTCCTGGTCCTATCCTTGAAGGTGGCCTTCTTAGTAGCAATCACCTCTGCTCGAAGGGTTTCAGAGTTGAAAGCCCTCTCCTTGGAACCCCCATATATGAGGTTCTACCCGGATAAACTGGTTTTATGTCACCACCCATCCTTCCTCCCTAAGGTGGCCACCTGCTTCCACCTTAACCAGGAAATTTGCTTGCCAGTTTTTTACACAGACCCCCAGGTTATGCAGAACCAGAGGACGTGGCATACACTGGATGTGAGGAGAGTGCTTCTAACTTGTATCGAGCACACCTACCTGTTCTGCAAGACCCCCCAACTGTTTGTGGTGGTCGCCGAATGTAAGAGAGGTGTACCAGTATCCTCTCAGCGTATCTCTAAATGGATTGTGAACTGCATTAAAGACTGCTACGGAAGGTTAAATTGCCCCTTCCTGGACCTGTTAGAGCCAAGCGTCCTCTATGGTCTTCCTTGCCAAGGTCCCAATCCAAGCAATCTGCAGGGCCGCTACATGGTCGTCGATTCATACCTTCACGATACACTGTGCCATCGCCCAACAGGCTAGAGATGATGCCGCTCTGGGCAGAGCTGTACTCAATATATGTAGACTCTAACTCCTCCCACCGTCCATGGGTACAGCTAGCAGTCACCTGTAACTGAATGATGTGAGCAGCGCTGGAAGGAGAACAGTAGGTTACTTACCAGTAACCGTCCTCCTTCGAGATGGGCTGCTCACATACATTCAGGCCCCTCCCACCATCCCTGCTAACGGAGTTGGCAAAGGTATATGGGATTGGGAGGGTCTGGGTCATGGTCACCTATACGGCTGTGGTTGCAGTGTAGAGGGGGTGTTGGCCGCATGTCCTGACCTGACAGGCTAAGGCTGAAGACTTTCCGAGCTACTGTGCGCTGCGGCATGCAGACACCTGTAACTGAATGTATTTGAGTAGCCCATCTCGAAGAAGGACGGTTACTGGTAAGTAACCTACTGTTCTAACCTTACAGAAAATGGTCTCCATCAGCAGCCACAGCAGCAGAAAACAAGCCCATCCAGCAGCACTAAATACCTGTAAATATTTTAATGTGCATAAAACTGGTGGAAACAGTGTGGAAAGCTTTCCTGCCTAGGAATGTTTAGTTGCAATGGAAAGCTTTGTGGTGAAATCCTAGTGAAACATGTTTGTTTTGTTTGTTTGTTTGTTTGTTTGCAGGAAATTTGAAATGAGATTTTTTCAGTTTGAGTCAATGTTGCAAAAGGAAATGAAAATTGTAGTTTTGTTTTGTCCTGGATTGTGTTTCCTTTAGGTGTTGGGAGGAGAAAAAGAAATGAAAAATATTGTGGGTAAAATCAAATTATTGATTCAAAATGAAAATTCTTATTGTTAATCAATTCAAAATGTTCTGGGAGAGCCTGAACATTTTCTGCTGACTTTTTGAACAAAACCTTTTTCTTTTTGGTAATTTCTCATGGGTAAAAAGGGCTTTTTTTCTGACCAGTTCCAGTTTGTCCTCCCAAGTGTCCCTGTTTAGATTGGAAATACTTCAGAGCAATGACAGTTTCTTCTTTTCTATTTATACAACATGAAGCACACCTGGGCCATGTTCTCTAATGGGTTTTCTTGGTGTTGCCAATCTAGAAATAATTCCCACAGAAAAAGTCAGCTAAGGTTCCATCTTAGTGCACTCTGTCCACCCCAAATCATTAAGTCATGGAAATAGAAAGTCAAGGGGAAAGACTTTGGGGGGGGGGGGAATGAACTGAAACAATATCATGAGGAAAATCAAAATATTGATTCAAAATCAAAATTCTTGTTTTTAGTCCCAAATGTCCTGGGAACGCCTGAACATTTTCAATGAAATATTGAAGGAAGATTTTTTTAATTTTATTTTTTTTTAAATTTCTTCTGGAGAAAAATGTCTTTTCTCATCAGTTCCTCTTTGTCCTACACCAAGCTGGCATGTGTTGTCCTTATTTACTTTGGAACCACTCTAGAGCAGAAACAATCTCTTCTTTAGTATTTGTACAAGCCCCAGCGCAGCCGGGCAGTGATCTCTAATGGGTCCTCTCGGTGCTGCAGAGTTAGAAATAAAGGAAAATGTTGGTGAAGATTGTATCCCAGCACCCTCCATCCATCTCAAGCCTTTAACACATGGAAATTAAAAGTTAAGAGAAAGACTTGTACATCCCTTTTCAACTTCATCTTCTTCTTCTAGTGCTGCTCAGATACATTCAGTAATAGGTGTATCTGTGCTGCAGCGCACCATTGGTCGGAAACGTTTTGCCCTAGCCTGTCAGGAGAGAGCAGGCGGACGCTGCCCTCTCGTCACCCCCGTTACTATATATGTGGCCACCACCCAGCCCCTCAGTTCCATTTTTTCCGCCTCAGTGACAGTTTGTGGACTAGCCAGCTCCTTGCAATCGTGCAAGCAGCCTGTCTTTTTCCTTTTATGAGCCATCCGTTCGACTGGCAACACCTTTTCATGGACGTTGTTCCACAGAAGAGCATTTCCTCTTCTGAGCATCCGACTTTAGAGCAACAACAGTGCTCCTCTCTGCCGCCCGCCATACCAAGGTTTAAACCTTGTGTGGACTGCGGCAAGGCCTTCCGATGGGACGACCTCCATGCGAAGTGCCTTCAGTGCCCGGGTGAAGCCCACTTGGTCACTTCCTGCTCTGTCTGTTCTTTAAGCCTAGGACAATCAGAGACAGAGAGCAAAGGTGTTGTGCGCTGGTCACAGGGCAAGTGTGGTAGCCTACCCCCGAGACTTCGGGGTCTCCTGTGGTACCACATGCCAGTTTGGCACCAGAGCCTTCCCAGCACTGCTCCCCTAGAGAGCGCAAAAAGACTAGCTTAATACTAGTGTCGCTACTGCAGTGTTGGCACCAATCCTGGTCCCCCAACTGAGGGTCAGCACGGGACCGGGAGGAGTTGGTGCCACTTCCTGCCACACCAGAGGTATTCGAAGCAGTGAAGGCGCTCCCCTATTGCCCACACCACACTCTCCAGTACCTGCCAGGAGGAGGGGTAAACCAGTGTTCACTTTGAGGGCCTAGTTGCCCCGGAAGAGGCACCGAACACTGGCCCCAGTCTCAGTGCCAAGTTCCCTGACATCCGAATCTCCCATGCATGAGAGCCCCAGTACCATTGAGCCTTCACCTTGGCACTGTATCACTCTGCCATTGCTGGCACAGTTGTCACAGTTCCAAGGGGTTTCCCCTCCTTCGAGCCTGGAGGAAGATGCCTTAAGGGGAAGTAAACGGCCTCATCCCCGGCCTCCTGTACTGTCACCCTTTAGGTACCAGCCTCATGAATGGTCACCCAAAGAGACCACAATGGGCCCTTGTGGTACCGCTTCGCCTAGCTCGGCACCAATTCTTTTGGCACCGGCCAGAGCCCTAAACCCAGTGCCGTGTTCCTACATAGGGGATCTCACAGTGCACTTCAACCTTCTTCACCTTGTTTCTGCCCGTGTGGAGATGGAGGTTCAATCCCCTCAGGGGCCCGCTGACACCTTATTTGGGCTGGTGTTCACGTTTGCTGAACCCATCACTGTCCCCTTCCACCCTAGTGTTTTGGGATCTTGCCTCATCACGCTGGCAAAGCCCTGGTTCCATTCCCTCCAGTGTCTGACATGGTGGGCCTCAAATTTCAGGTCCCAGGGACAGAGTTTCCTTCCCTCACTCATCAGCCGGTACCCTCTTGAGGGGCGGTGGAATCAGTGTTAGGCCCAGGGCAAATTCCCCATGACCCACTCCCGGCATCGAAGGATGTGAGAGAGTTAGTTCTTCTGGGGTGGAAGGTGTATTCCTCCTCCGCTTTCCAGTTACACATGGCCAATAATCAGCCCCTGATGGGCAAATGTGTAATGAATGTGTGGGACTCAATGAACAAGTTCAGGCACCTACTCCCACAGGAGGCCAGGGAGGATTATGATGCCTTCCTGGAGGAGGGCAGGATAGCATCCCAGGACCTTCTTCTATCGGCTCAGGACACTGTAGACACAGCTTCTCGTTCGATGGCCTCAGCTGTGACCCTCCAGTGTACAGCTTGGCTCAGAGAAGTGAGGGTGCTCCCTGCCTCCCGACAGGTCTTCTTCGACCTTGCCTTTGATGGCAAGGCTATCTTTCCGATAGAGACAGATGCCATGCTTGGTAGTGCCCATGACGCCCAGGAGGAGATAAAGTACTTGGGTCTCCTCCCTTCAGGGCCCCTTGCCTGCCCTCCGAGCCTGTAGAGCTGTAACACCTCTGCCCTGATTCAGTCTAGTGGGCAAGATATGTTGCTCTCACCATTGTGGCTTGGGTTTGATTCCCACTCAGGGGAGCTCTCTCCTGCCCCAGGCCCACTTCTCCACTTGCTGTTGAGGGGCTTCTCCTTCCACCTGAGGTTGGAAGCTGTGCATGATCAGTCTGTGTGGGTCCTGGGATGGGAGAACACCTGAGAATACCCTCTGCCTCACCAGGTGTGCAATGATTCCAGACCTTCCCTCTCTGGCTGATGGACTGCTGGCCCTATTTTCAGGCAGGGACCAATGACTACCTCTGGCCTTGATGCACCCTTATCTGGCACTGTGGAATAGTGGGAGGAGAACATCTGCTGAAGGATACTGTTTCCTTTTCTTGTGCCACCTGTCAAGGCTGCTTCCCCACTCTGGCACTCTGAGCGCAGAAGGTGGGGGCCTGCAACAGGCCCTAAAATCCACCAGTCTTAAAGCCTGGTCTTAACACACTCCAAGGCCTCCAGTTCTTGGCCTTGGAGCGGTATTGCTGCCACCACCCAAATGCAAAAACCTCTTGAAACCCAGGAAGACGCACTTGGGAGTTCCTTCTTGTGAGGTATCCTTAATCACTTTTATTCCTCTCTCAGGAGAGTGACTGAACCCCAGCTGGGATATCAGCTGGAAATTGAACAGAATCCCCTTTAGTAGCTGGCTGTGCAGTCTGAGGCACATGCCCACAAACCCCTTGCCTTCCACAACACAGAACCAGAGCTTACTTTAGAAGGCTAAAATCTTTAATTAAAAATAACAGATGAGAAACACAGAGAGTTGCTTCTCTGTGAATTAACTTAGGTAGTTACAAGTAGTGGGAGGGGGGTGCATGTGCTCAGCACAAGAGAACTCCAAAAACAAAGAAATACCCTGACCCCATCTGAGTAAACATTCCTTATTCTACTCATGCCTGGTCAGTAACAAACTTGAGCTTATCTTTGGTAAGGATGTCGCTGGATCCTTCCTTAGACCTCTCTCTGGCCTCCTCCTGATCCTTCCAGGAGCTCTGCTGCATCCAAACAGGAACAGGCAAGGCTGCTGTTCCAATTCAAAAACCTGTACTTTGTTCCTATTGGCTGTCCTGGGACTCACTGACCAGAGTGTTAACCCTTTTCTCTCCAAGGGTTACTACACCACCCATTATTACTTACTGGTTTCCCTATCAGTGGGGGAAGCCCCCCCCTGCTTCTTCACACTCGGTGCCCCTTTCACTCCTCGTTGTGGGCATACAGGGTGAAAACTGGGGTATCTTTACAAATATTGGAGGGTACAGCATTTCCTCTTCAGGATTCCCCAGGGTAGAGTTAAGGAATTCTTTCCTCAATACTCCTTTTGCTCCTTAGGAGAACACATGCTCATTTATCCACAAAGGCCATAGCTCTGGCCCCCTGCGTCCCTTGAGTCTGGATGTCCAGAGGGGTTTTATTCCCAGGTGGGTTCTGAATCTTCACTCTCTCCTCTCTTGGAGGGTGTTTGTGTTCCTCCTCTTTATCGTTGTGTGAAGCTCTTCAGGCTATTTTCCCCTTTGTACTGCTCGAAAGGGTCCTTCTTTTTCCTCCTCTGGAGATACCCCTTTTTTGCACTTCTCGATTTCACAGCTACTGAGTACTGACAAGCCCATGCTCGAGTGATCCGTAATAGGCAGAGCCGGCTCTACTGTGAGGCAAGACACAGGAATGGCTTCAGGTGACAGTTCTTAGGGGCACCTAGTCCCCGTGAAGACCATGCTGGCTCCCACCTCTTCAACTGTCTCCTAGCAGCTCCGGCGCTGTTAGTCAACCTGCAGCTTAAGTCATATAGGCAGAGTGCACTTTAAACCGCTCTGCAGGCAGACACTGGAGATTTATGCACTTTGGAAAACCGTTTTCAATTCCATGAATGAGACAGGGAGATGCCAAATCAAAATTTGGCTTGGGGCACCACAACCTCTTCAGCCAGCCCTGGTAATAGGGGACACAAAACAGGCCCTCCCCTGACCAGCGGTTGTGTGGCAGGTCTGGTGCCCCCCTATCCCCCTCTTCCAGGATTAGTCCACCCTTTCCCGGGCTTACGGGGCCAGTTCACTCGGTGTTGCCCCGCTCGGGCATCCAGTTGAGACAGCAGTACTGGGTTGCTAGATGCTAAGCCCCTTGAATCAGACACTTGTTGTTTGGATCAGAGACCTCAGGGCTTATTAATCCCTTCTGCAATCGCATCCCCATCAGCCTGTCTCCAGCTTTTGGAGTGAGCATGCTTGAAAGTCTCTCATCACCGTAGAGCCCCTAGCCTGGCCCTTTGCCTTTCTTCCCAAACTGGAAAGGGGGATTTCTTTCTTGTAATGGAAATGGAGCTTTTCTGCTCCCCTAATACCACAGCCCGGACCTCTGGGTAAGTCACAGGTGCTGTTTGCTGGGCAATCTGGGATCTTCTAGGCTCCCATGATGCAGGTTTTGTCCCCTAGTCCTCAGAGGGACTTTTTGTGGTTGGAGGGAAGTGACCTAAGGCCTCTCAGTGAGCACTTTACGGGTGCTGGGAACCCACCTAGGAGCCAGCCGCTAACTGACAGAACAGGGTCAATGACCCCAGGTCTACCCCTCTTTTTCCTCATGATGAGCTCTGGATAGTCTGTGGACCACCCATCTTCCTCCTCCTCATGTGGGATGAAATTCTGTCCAACTCTGGCTGATGGTCCCTCCAATACTGACCCAGAGGTCAGTTGTAAATATTCATTACGAACACTGGCCTATGTGGCTCCCTTTTTTCCCCCCTGGACCTGCTCACCCAGTGGGCATTTTCCCATTAGATCACTTGGCCTTAAAGTACCAGTAGTGCTGCGGTTCCCCCTCCTGCTTTTTCACTCATGGGATCCATTAGGCAGTAGTTTCTGTCCCCCGGCCCCCCCCCCCCCCCCGAAGGTCTTCTCAGACATTGGTAGCTGTTTTCTTGGTGCACATATAGGTTTTTCTGTGCGAGCGGTTATGAGATCCCTATAATGGATGGGGGGGGGGTGAGGGAGCTTTCCCTTCCCTGTGTCCTAGATCCTTGAGATCTTCCTCTTTTGGTCCTCACACTACAGTGGGATTTCAACTCCTGTACTGGGATCCCCAGGCTCTGTCCATCACGAGAGTGGGTGTGCTGATGCTAGGTCCGTGTCATTGAGGCCCTTGCATGCATCAATGTTGTAAATACCGGAAGCAATACCGGTACCATGGATTGCGGAGAATGGTTTTTGGGCCCACTTGGGGCTTCTGAATCCATGTCTCAAACTCCTGTTCTATGCTACGGCATCTGTTTTGTAGCCAAGTCCCTTTGCCCTTGTGCCTGTGGCGAATTGCTAACCATCAGGCCCGGGTTAATAGATAGTCCCTTGACCAGTATAACGCTGTGAAGTGTTTTAACATCTCCCTCCCATGAGAACACTGGGAGGGTTATGAAGCCTTCAAGGAAGGCCCCTTCGCCTCATGCAATGCCCTTACAGTGGCATGGGACACTTTGGGCATGGCCATTTGTGCCATTGTTACAGCCGTGCTTAAGCACCCTCATTTCCTTACATCGATTTAAGTTGACCGCTCAGGTACTGCATTGTAATAGGCAGTTGTCTCTTGCCTCTGATTTCCCTGTGCTCTACTCTGCTGGACTAGGAAAAGGGTGGCATTCTCTTCTGCCCTTCCTTTTCCTTGCTTCTTACAGCATCCTGTATCCACTGCTGGTGGACTGAGAGCTCCAGGGTCACTTTAATTTCTCTCGCAATTATTGCACCTGATATAATGTTAGCTCCAGAATACCTGGCTCTTTTGCCTCAGCAAATCCATATTACCAACTGCTCAGATCCTCGCTTCGAGACGCTTTCCTCGACCATGATTTCGTAATGCATCTTTGTTTCACATCTTATAGTAAGGCGACTTTAAGCTGCTCCTGCTCAGCCAGTGCTTGAGCAAAGTAGGCCTCCTATCCTCCACTTGGGTCAGATCCTGCTGCCTCAGGTTGTTCTTTACCTGGTCCACGGTCCTTATGTCAATACCCTAGACACCTCCCAAGGACCTTACTGGCTTGGGTAGCTACCCTTTATGGGGAGAGGCAGTGCTGAAGGCAGGAAGAACCAACTCCGCCCGACATCCATCAGCACGGCTAGTAGTCATCTATTAGTGAATGTATCCGAGCAGCACTTGAAGAAGGACGGTGGATTAGTTACCAGTAATAGGTGATTTCTGTGAGTTGTCAGTTATTGTGGGAATTGGGACTGTGATTGTGTGATTGTCTGGAGGCTGTTTGTACCATTGTTCCCTGCTCAATCAGCCTTGTGATCATCCTTCCCCTGTGTGTTTAATGAGGGGCAAGGGCTGACCTAGGCAGAGAAGGCCTTAAAAGCCAGTGGCTGAGCAACCAGGGGGACTTAAAACTGGAGAGTTTGAGAAGGAGTTTGGGGAGGCCATGATGGTGAAGAGGAGCTGCACTGCTTGCGCTAGCACCCCTTCTGCCTCTTCCACCTTTGCCTGAAGCCAGACAGACATCCTGATCATGGATCTCTCTACTCAGATCCTGGTGTGGACTTGCAGGGACTGTGGCCTGCATTTCCCAGTCACAGACAATCAGGCTGGGGAGATGAATCAATGTGACAGGTGCGTTTCTGGTGGAATCTCTCAGGAGGCAGGTGGGAGAGTTACAGGAGGAGGTGTCTAGGCTCAGGAGTATCCATGCCTTGGAGAAGATCCTTGATAGCATCCACAAAGAGATGTGCAAGGAGGAGGATACTGTCCAGGTGCCAAAGACTTCAGCTGTACCACTGGAGAGGGATGGGATGCCTATGGCAGTGGGAGGACTGTGGCAGCAGACGGTGCTCCATCCCTGCTCCCATCCTTCTTTCCGTTGTGGTGAAGAACCGTTACGCGGAGCTAGAGATGTTGGATGAGGTGGAAGAGGATATGCCATGCACCCCCAAGGCTGGAGGATCACAGCCACCACAGCCAGGAGGAAATGTAGGGTTATGGTGGTTGGGGACTCACTTCTGAGAGGGACAGAGGCACGCATCTGTCGCCCTGACAAGGCCTCTCAGGAGGTATGCTGCCTGCTGGCTTCCCATATCCGAGACGTTATGGAGGGATTGTTGAGAATCCCTTCTGACTACTACTCCATGCTACTCATCCATGTGGGAACCAATGATACTGCAAGAGGTGATCCTTGGCAGATGAAAGGTGGCTACAGGGCTCTGGGAGTGCAGGTGAAGGAGTTCGGAGCACAGGTGGTGTTCTCCTTGATCCTTCTGGACAAGGGTAGGGTCCTGACAAGAGACAGATGCATCCTGGAGGTGAATGCCTGGCTGTGAAGATGGTGTCGTCAGGAGGGCTTTGGCTTCCTCGATCACGGGGTGCTCTTCCAGGAAGAAGGACTGCTAGGCAGAGATGGACTCCATCTGTCGGGGAAGGGGAAGAGCATATTCGGATGCAGACTGGCTGACCTAGTGAGGAGGGCTTTAAACTAGGTTTGAAGTGTCAAAGAAAAAACCAGTTGAACCCAACTTGCGTGCAGTATCACAGCTAACTGTTTACTACTGCTAAATAAAAGTAAACACAAGTGGGGAGAGAGCAGTTAGGTGCTGGTCTCCGCCCCTGAGATATATTACAGAAACTTTTATAGCTAAACAGGAACATTAACATATATGCATATACATAAGGTAACAGTAATAAGATCTAACATTTCTTTATTGGTACAGGCTAACGTTATTCCATAAAAGGGACCCAGATCTGGGGGAAGAGAGTCTCATAACATTGCTGATAATGTCAGGATTGAGGCAGTTCAGACCGGTATGGTATGACAGCATGGCATGTTTCAAGGCTGTTTGGTGTTTGGAGCAAGTGTGGGGGTACAGAGAGACACCAGTTAGAAATTCCTTAAAGTCTGCATTTTCTCACAGCATTCTTTCACAGAAGGGGGAAGAAGACCAAAGCCTATAGGTAAGTCACAATGTGGGAGACCTGAGGGAAGGGATGGAACTTGCAGGGTGCTGGGACTGTAACACCAGGGATAAAAGAGAAGGTGGTGGGAACGTGGGGGGGGAATCAAATAATTGTCTTAAGTGTTCTAATGAACCCCTAATATCTGAGGCAAGTGGGGGAGCACAACGCTGGGAGAAAATGCAAGGAGGTAGCTGCAACAGAAGTAAAAATTGACAGGGGGAAAGTAGGGCAATCGACCTGGTATTTTAGGTGCCTGTGCAGGAATGCGAGGAGCCTGGGAAACAAGCTGGAAGAATTGGTAGTACTGGTACAGACAAGGAACTATGATATAATTGGAGTAACAGAGACATGGTGGGATAGCTTGCATGACTGGACCTCTGTCATGGATTGTTCAGGAAGGACAGGGAGGGAAGAAGAGGAGGAGGAGTAGCACTATATGTAAAAGAGCTCTATGACTGCTCAGAGCTCCATTATGGAAGTGGAAACGAGCCAGTTGAAAGTCTGTGGGTTAAGTTTAGAGGAGAAGGCAACAAGAGGGATGTCGTGGTGGGTGTCTGCTATAGACTGCCAGACCAGAAGGAGGAGGTGGATGAGGCATTCTATGGACAACTGGCAGAAGTTTCTAGATCACAGGCCCTGGTTCTTATGGGGGACTTCAGTTACCCTGACATCTGCTGGGAGGCCAATACAGCAGTGCACAGGCAATCTAGGAAGTTTCTGGAGAGTGTTGAGGACAACTTCCTGGTACAAATGCTGGAGCAACCAACTAGGGGCCTTGCACCTCTTGACCTGCTGCTCACAAACAGAGAGGAGTTGATCGGGGGAAGTAGAAGTGAATGGCAACCTGGGCAGCAGTGACCATAAGATGGTAGAGTTCAGAATCCTGATCAAAGGAAGAAAGGAAAGAAGCAAAATGCAGACCCTGGACTTCAGAAAAGCAGATTTTGGCTCCGTCAGGGAACTGATGGGCAGGATCCCTTGGGAGGCTGACCTGAAGGGGAAAGGCGTGCAAGAGAGCTGGCTGTATTTGAAAGAAACCTGCTAAGGGCACGGGAAGATACCATTCCAATGAGCAGAAAGAACAGCAAATGTGGAAGGAGCCCAGCGTGGCTTAACAGAGAACTCTGCAGTGAGCTAAAGCATAAAAAGGAAGCTTACAGGAAGTGGAAGCCTGAACAGATGACTCAGGAGGCATATAAAGATATTGCTTAAGACTGCAGGGATAAAATCAATAACGCCTATGGACAATTGGAGTTGCGCCTAGCAAGGGATGTGAAGGGTAACAGGGAGGGGTTCTACAAGTATGTCAATAACAAGAAAGAGGATCAGGGCTGTTGTAGGTCCCTTACTGAATGGGGCAGGTATCCTCATGGTGGAGGATGAGGAAAAAGCTGAAGTGCTCAATGCTTTTTTTACTTCAGTTTTCACAGGCAGGACCAGCTCCTGGCCCACTACACTGCGTATGGTAGATTGGGGCGAAAAAGAGAGGCCTTTGGTGACAGAAGTTCAGGTTAGGGAATACTAAAACAAGCTGGATGTGCAGAAGTCCATGGAGCCAGATGAACTGCATCCAAGGGTGCTGAGGGAGTTGGCTGATGAGATAGCAGGACCACTGGCCATTAGCTTTGAAAACTCGTGGCGAATGGGGGAGGTGCTGGAGGACTGGAAAAAAGTAAATATATAGTGCCTATCTTCAAGAAAGGAAACAAGGAGGATCTGCGGAATTACAGACCTGTAAGCCTCACCTCAATCCCTGGAAAAATCATGGAGCAGGTTCTCAAAGAATCTATCCTGAAACACTTGGAGGAAGATAGTGATCAGGAGGAGTCAGCATGGATTCACCAAGGGTAAATTGTGCCTGACTAACCTCATCACCTTCTATGATGAGATGACTGGATTTGTGGATGCGGGAAGAACTGTTGATGTGATATACCTCAACTGTAGCAAGGCTTTTGATACACTTTCCCACAGCATTCTTGTTGGCAAGTTAAGGAAGTATGGGTTGGATATGTGGACTGTAAGGTGGATAGAGAACTGACTAGATCAATGGGTTCAGTGAATAGGAATCAGTGGCTCCATATCTAGTTGGCAGCTAGTAACAAGCGGTGTGTCCCAGGGGTCGGCCCTTGGGCCAGTTCTGTTCAACATTTTCATTAATGATCTGGATGGTGGGGTTGACTGCACACTCAGTAATTTTGCAGACGGCAGCAAGCTGGGGGGAACGGTAGACATGCTGGAAGGCAGAGACAGGATTCAGGGAGACCTTGACAAACTGGAGCAGTGGGTCAATAGAAATCTCATGAGGGTTCAACAAGGACAAGGGCAAAGTCCTGCACTTGGGATGGAAAAACCCCATGCATTGCTAGAGGCTGGGGAGCGATAAGCTAAGTAGCAGCACTGTAGAGAAGGACATGCGGGTCATGGTGGATGAGAAGCTCATGAGGTCCCTTCCAACCCTATGATTCTATATGAGTCAACAGTGTGCTTCTGCTGCCCAAAATGGCCAGTGGCATGCTGGGCTGCATCAGAAGAAGTGTTGCCAGCAGATTGAGGGATGTCATTTTTCCCCTCTGTTTGGCACTGGTGAAGCTGCATTCGGAATGCTGTGTCCAGTTTTGGGCTCCCCACTACAAAAAGGATGTGAATAAATTAGAAAGAGTCCACTGCAGAGCAACAAAAATGATCAAGGGGCTGGAGCACAAGACCTATGAAGAGAGACTGAAGGAATTAGGCCTATTTAGCCTGCAGAAGAGAAGACTGAGGGGAGATCTGATAGCAACTTTCAACTACTTGAAGGGGTGCTCCAACAAGGACACAGCTTGGCTGTTCTCAGTAGTCAGAGGACAGAAGAAGGAGCAATGGTTTCAAGTTGCAGCTGGGGAGGTTGAGGTTGGATAGCAGGAAAAACTTTCTTACTAGGAGAGTAGTGAAGCATTGGAATGGGCTACCTAGGGAAGTGGTGGAATCTCCATCTTTGGAGACATTTAAGGCTTGGTTAGACAAAACCCTGGCTGGGATAATCTAGTGAGAGTGGTCCTGCTTTTTTGGCAGGGGGTTGGACTAGATGACCTCATGAGGTCCCTTCCAACCCGATGATTCTATGATTCTACCTGTCCATCTTTGAGACGGGCTGCTTGGATTCATTCACAACCCTTCCTCCATCCCTGCAACTTGGCGTTGGTGACTCTTAGGGACTGAGGAGGGGCTGGGTGGCAGCCACATATATAGCCATGGGTTGGCAAGGAGAGGGTGGCCACCAGCCCTCTCTTGACAGGCTAAGGCAAAAGGTTTCGGACCAGTTGTGCACTGCGGCATGGATACACCTATTACTGAATGAATCCGAGCAGCCCATCTTGAAGAAGGACAGTTACCGGTAAATAACCCACCTTTGCCTGCAGGTCTGTGAGTAACACACTTCAGCCCTGAAGGCATTCCTGTCCATTTCTAACTATCAAAAGCAATATATACCCAACGTCATTAAAGTTGTAGCCTAATACAAAACCTTACCAGTGATATCACCTGTGGCAGCTTTTGGGATAGGCGAAGCAGGCAGCCATCTAGGGCCCTAAGCAGTAAGGGGCTCCATCCTCAATTTGGTGGATAGAAACGAAAATACAGAAAAATATAGAAATTGTTCCCATGTAGCAGAGCTAGTAGGGCTGGAAGCCTAAGCAGTTTTCAGTCTTGGCTCATCATGGCAAACTATCATGAGGATCTGTGCTCTGTCTGAATTGCAGATTTCACCATTATCTGCCCATTACCTTCACGCTGACATGCTAAAAAATCAGGCGTAAGCAACAGACAGCACAATGGCAGGAACTTTTCCTATGATTTAGTTCCTCAGTGTGGCCATTTATTCTGCCATTTTTTAATTTTGTGAAATACTGCCTTTTACTTTTCTTTTCTACCTGTTCTTCTTTTAACTTTTTGTTTCTCTTTTTGACAATTTTTCCTTTGGCTTTGGTTAGCCAGGTTACCAGGTGGGTCCATATAGGCTGCTATATTGAAATACAGTGCTTTCCTCAAGGAATTGTTACAGCTAGGTGTGATATCTGTCTGTGTGTTGCATGTCTTTCTTTTGGTAAGTAATTTTTTAGCTTCTTTTGTACTTACTATTTAATATTTTCAAGGGGGCCAGAGTCTTATATACTTGAGTACTTCAGAGAATTTCACTGACATTTGGTGTTTTTCATTTGTAGCTACACACTAGAAACCTTCTTTTCACTTATTTTTATTTATTATAATTATATATTATAATTTTATTTATTATAATTATTTGTATTAAATGGCTAGTGCACATAAATCAAGCTACAAATCAAATCAAAGTTTGACTACCAAAATTTTAAATGTGGTATTTTAGTTATTTTTGAGCCATCATTACTGTTACCACTTTTTATTTATTAATTAATGCTCATACTTTTAATAAATTTTTAAAATGTTCATTTTAACTTTGTAATTCAGCATTAGCTCATTTATGTTAAGTGAAAGATGATCAACTTACAAGCTTCATGATGGAAAGATATTTAAAAATATCATACCCAAGAATAATTTACGAGTTCCAGAGGGATAGTCATGTTAGTCTGCTTCAGTAAAACAAACAAGGAGTCTTTGGGGTGGTGTGGGATGGTTAGGGCTGCAGGGGGGACTGGGGCCATGGGGGAGGATGGCAGTGGGACCCTATAGTGGGCCCTTTAGGGTGCCTCAATATGGGTCTTTGCCTAGGGCCCCCAATTGTCTAAGGCCGCCTCTGGATGTGTTCGTAGCAAGAGAGCAGGACCCCAACTGTCACATAGCCATATGCTTGGCAAGTTACTTTTGCATTAACATGGCTAGGTGCTTGTTAAAGTTTTGTAGATGGAGATCATGACTGGGAGCTTATAGAATCATAGGGTTGGAAAGGACCTCATAAGGTCATCTAGTCCAACCCCCTGCCAGAGGCAGGACCACTCCCACTAAAGCATCCCAATCATGGTTTTGTCCAGCTGGGCCTTAAACACCTCCAAAGATGGAGATTCAATCACCTCCCTAGGCAGCTCATTCCAGTCCTTCACCACTCACCTAGTAAAAATGGTTTTTCTAATATCCAGCCTCGACCTCCCTAACTGTAACTTGAGACCATTGCTCCTCGTTCTGTCCTCTGTTACTACCGAGAATAGTCGAGCTCCCTCCTCCTTGGAGCATCCCTTCCAGTAGCTGAAGGTTGCTATCAAATCCCCCCTCAATCTTCTCTTCTGCAGGCTAAATAAGCCTAATGCTGTCAGTCTTTCCTCATAGGGCTTGTGCTCCAGCCCTTTAATCATTTTGGTTGTCCTCCGCTGAACTCTCTCTAGCGTGTCCCTGACCTTTTTGTAGTGGGGAGCCCAAAACTGAACACAGTATTGTAGATGTGGCCTCACCACTGCAGAATAGAGGGGAATGATCACATCCCTTGATCTGCTGGTAACACTTCTTTTGATGCAGCCCAGTATGCCATTGGCCTTTTTGGCAGCAAGAGCACACTGCTGACTCATATCCAGCTTCCCATCCACCATGACCCCCAGGTCCTTTTCTACAGTGCTGCTACTTAGGTTATCGCTCCCCAGCCTGTAGCAATGCTTGGGGTTTTTCCATCCCAAGTGCAGGATTTTACACTTATCCTTATTGAACCTCATGAGATTTCTATTGGCCCACTGCTCCAATTTATCTAGGTCTCCCTGAATCCTGTCCTTGCCCTCCAACGTGTCTACTGGTCCCCCCAGCTTGGTGTGATCTGCAAATTTACTGAGAGTGCAGTCTATTCCATCATCCAGATCATTGATGAAAATGTTGAACAGAAGCTATCTGCAATAGAAGTGCTGTAACAGCTGAGGTACGCTGGTACAGCTGTGCTACAGCAGTGACAGTGTAGACCAGGCATGGCCAAACTGCGGCTCATGAGCTGCATGCGGCTCTCAAAAGAAAAAGTGTGGCTTGTGGAAGAGCACAGCAGGGAGGTGCAGCATGGTTGGAGTGAGGGGGGAGAAGTATGGCATGGTCGAGGGCAACAGAGAAGCACCAGTATGATCAGAGACATGGGGAAAGCGCAGCATGATCGGAGCCAGCAGGAAAGCGGAAGCATGTTCAGAGATGTTAGGGAAGTGGCAGCATGGCTGGGGACAGCAGAGAAGCAGCGGCATGGTCAGAGATGTGGGGAAAGGATGACATTCTCGGGGACAGCAGAGAAGCGCAGCATGGTCAGGCGGGGGCGGGGGGGAAGTATGGCATGATCGGAGATGGAGGTAGAAGTGCTGCATGGTCAGGGACAGCAGAGAAGCAGGAGTATGGTAAGAGATGGCAGGAAAGTGGCAGCATGGTGAGAGATGAGGGAAGAAGCATGGCGTGGTCAGGGAAGCCATGGCATGTTTAGATTTTCTTATAGGCGCTAATGCAGTTTACTGTATGTTAAAATTGTGTTTTACAAGTCCTAAATGTGATGTGGAATAATAAGAAATGAAAATATGAAGGAGAAATGTTTAAAACTGAATGTAGATTACTTTCAATTGTTGACATGACTTACTGCTGTGAAGCATTGTGTTCCACAATGAAATTTATTAAATCGAAACATTCTGCAACACAGCACCTGAGAGAGCTTTCACCTACTGTATTGACCAATTACTGCCCAGATTGTAAAAAAACTTGCCACTAGCCTGCGGTGTTCTATACCCAGCAACAGCTAAGATTTTAGTGTGTAGGCCTAGTTTTCATGGTAACCTTAAGTAATTATTAGAATCTGACATTAGTGGGATCAATATTTGCCCTGTTTTTCTGATAAAATTAAAGTGCGCAATGAATTTTAAGCTTAGTAATTTTGGAGTAGGTAAACGTATGTGCTTATATGCCTGAAAAAGTATGTGGCTCTTGAAGGTTTAAGTTGAGCTTCATAAGTTTGGCCTAGTGTAGACACTATTCTCACCAGCACTAGGGTTTAGGGTTTCTCATGTCCACACAGGTAATCCACCACCAGAGAGGAAGTAGTTAGGTTGAAGGATGTATTCTGTTGACCAAGCTCTGTTTACACTGGGGATTGGGCTGTTTAAACTGCTTTGCTCAAGGGAGTGTGTTTTTCACAGCGCTGTTAAACTGATCTAATTATCTAGTGTTGACTGGCTCTGATTTAGTTACTTCAGGATCCAGGGCAGTGGAGTTGGCTGGGGTTTATGTTAGAGACCTGAGTTCTGGTTTTGCAGTGACTTTCTATACACTCTCTTCTTCTAACATATTAACACATGAAAGCAGGGAGTGTTTAGCATCTCTTCCCTGCCATCTCCTACGTTGGAGTTCATGGCCTTAGCTTGTAAGCAAGATAGCAAATTTCATGGGAATTCAAAAAGCAGTTAGAAGAGGTCTGGTCATCTCTTTTTCCAGCCCAGAACCTCTCACCATGTTACAAGGAGGCTTTGTATCATTATTATTGCCCCAGCAAGTAACTGTCCATGTTCATATCCCACCAGAATTGCTGGCAACGTCAGGAGGTACAATCTGGCACAGAAATGTGTAGCTATGACATGACAGCTAGAAATATTCTCCAGCCAAATGGGTTCAATTTTCATCAGACCAGGAATAATTCAAATTATGCTCAAGGATCATGTTCTATAGCCGCTCTTGCATATGCCTGCAGTGATTTTGGCTTTTAGTTCTGCCTCGTCTCCCAGGATGAGCTGTTTTCCCCATGTCCTTTTTTATAGCCCTCTTGCTGTGATACTTACAGCTTTCAATCAGGGATGTTCTCTTTGTCCCCAGTAAGGGCTCTGGATTCAGGTACCCACTTGCAGAAGGACGAGAGTCAGACAGACGTCTCCAATGGGTTCTGTCTCGGTAGAACAGGAAGAAAAAGCTTTATTGCAAAACACTTTTTATTGGCATGTTACAGGTCAGAAGCAACTGAGATGACCCCTTTTGAGATCCAGTTTGAGGTTAACTCCCACATGAATGTCCCTGAGACCAGATTGTGTTTGAATTGTTCTGACGGAGCCTCTCAGGAGCCATGCTTGGGTCCCCACGACATTGCTGACACAGCCAGGTGCCATCACCAGAATACGTGAACAGAGAAGCAAGGGAAGCAGAGGCACAGCACCTAACATCCAGAATAAAACCTATGAATCTTCCCCACTTTATCACTGTTCCAGTGATTCAATGTAGAAGAGACAGAAGTGGTGATGTAATGGAGAAAGATCTGTAAAATTATGACTCAGCTTTACATAGCCAAAGTGGAACTGCAGGAAGTGGATGAATCCTTTCTCCAGGTAAAACAAAAAAGGAGTTCTGTGGCACTTCTAAAAACTAAGAAATGTATGTATTGCATGAATTTTCATGTGAAAAAATCCCACTTTGTCAAATTCTAGTAAATGGAACCAACAAATTCTTCCAGTTATTCAGGCGCTAAAACACACAGGTTTAATCTGCTCTGAGTTCAGGATGGGGAATTGTTGGTCCTGAGATATCCCCTCCTTTCTCCTCAGTCTGCAGTGAGCACTGGATCCACTGAAACCTTCAGCAGAATTTCATTTAAACGGATCCATGTGGGCTTTAGGTCTGGGTAGATTCTGCAGTCAGAGCTGGGAGCTCAAGGTATGAAGTGTGGACGTTCCCACCATGTCTATCTGACCTCTCCCTGAGCTTTTTGTGTACCATACATTCGCTCCCATAATGCACAGAAAGATGGGGACTTTCCAGAGGACCAGGAGGAAGAAGTGGACGTTGCTGAGCTGGGACCTAGGGTGGAGAGAAGAAATAGAAGCTGTGAAACCTGGTAGAAACTTCCAGACTGCTTTCCGAGCTCTCCCTGGCTGCTCTGCCTGATTGCAAAGGTGTGAACAAGGAGTAGAGGCGGGACACACACATGTCTCAGCACACTCCCTTGCTAGTGCATCTCATCTGTTAATCAGCCTGACTGTCTGTGACCCAAAAGGGACAGTCATGCTGACCCTGAAGAGAGACAAACCTGACAGTTCCTGTCCAATGTTTCGCTGCAAGAAGAGTCGTTGGCTTCCTGCCAAGGAATCTAAACCTTCGCACCCCCCCCAATTCTTCTTGTAGAAAATAATGGTGTGTGAGTTTTTTCTGTGGGGCCATATCACTGTGAGAATTCCCTGCTTCTCTGAGTGAAGTGTGGGTTCTCTTTTCTCTAGATGCCAATAAATCTCTCCATATCTCAGAGCTCTTTTCAGATGTTCTGGGTGATTGGGAATATCTGAGTGTAGCAAAGAACCAATCTGGTTTCCGTGAGATTGTGTTAAAGAGATTTAGATCCCAGCACCCGAGAGAAAATTTCCTGTGTCTCACTAAGGTAGAATAGAATAGGAGCCGTCTGTAACACTGCTGGGCAGGAAGGGCAGCAATGGAAGAAAGACGTCTGGGTGGGGTCTTTGGGTGTGGCACATGGTGACAATTATGGTGAAGTGAAGTCTGGTGCTCCCATGAAACTCACAGTACCCGATTTTCACCGCTGTTTATGGAGAGGGTAATTGGCATGGAGGCAGCATCCCTGGGAGCTCTGCTGTGGGGCAGAGCTCACACTCAGCTGCAGTGTAGACTCACCTATAAATGACCTGGCCTGAAGCATTCGTACTCACCAAATGGAGGTGGTATCTTGGTTAATGGGGGAGCTGGATTCCCCTTCCTCAGCACTTGTCCAGGTGTAGGTAGATTCAGAGGTGGGAGGAGATTCTGGTTGGTCTGCCACTGATGGAATCCTTCCTGTTGAACTTGGATGAAGATCATCTGTCGATTTAAAAAGAGACTCAGAAAATGAGACTTCACAGGATGACATAGCTTTCTTAATGGTTCTAAACATTCCTGTTCCAAAAAATACGGTTTAGGTGTCAGGGGATAGACTCTCCTCTCAAGAGAGGCTCCTCAAGCTGTTCTGGTAGGCAGAGGGGCCATGAAAGTCCTGCATTCACCAGGGCAAAAATGCACCAGCATGAGTATCGAATCAGGCTGCAAGTAGCCCTGTGCTGAAACCCTCCCACAACTGCAAAGCCTGGGGTGAGGTATGCCAGAGTGGAGATGGGGACAAGGGAGGAAGCAACATGTTTTTCTTTCTTGGTATGGGGTAGCAAAGCTCTGGTTCTGGAGGGTGCAGAGTAGAACATGGGGGCAAGCTGTGGGAAATAAGAGCAGCCAATTTTCTAATTAGTACCTGTGACACAGCCCAGAACTGGAAAGGTTCAAGGTGACTTTAGCTGTCTTTGTCCCCACTTCCTCTGGGCTGTGCCTACCAGAATTTCAGAGCACAGAATTTCAGCTACTGATTCCTCATCTCTGTTGCCTGGCTACATGCTGCTGAACTTGTACATCTACATCACATTTAGTACATAACATCCTTGCTGATATCTTTGCCTCTCTTTCTTAGGCAGTTCCCTGCAGCAGTGGCTGGAGAATGATGGAAGTGAAGGAACAGGGCTTCAGGTGGTAAAAGCTGTCAGAATCTGCAGCTTTTTAGAAAATGTCTATGCACTGTGTTTGCTTTTCGCCCCTGCCCCTTTGTTTGGCATAAGTACAGTGAGGAGTATCTGCGTCCAGATGTGGAATCAGGGCAGAAATAGAGTAGAGCTCTTCCTGTCTGGAGGAGACTTTGGTTACTGATGCCCCTGCTACACTAAGTGGCATATGCTGCGTTGCTGTGCTCAGTCTTGAGGGTGCTGTCTGCCCTGCGGAGTGCTAGATTGGCAGTGTCAAGGTGGATCACACATCTGTTTTGGAGTTGAACTCAATCAAGAGAAATAAGGTAGGAGATTTTTTTTGTATGGGGACTTGGGAGGCTGTGTGTGTGTGTACACTCCCTTAATGGTGTGGAATGATGCTGAGGGGCTGGTTCCCACACACCGTCAGCCCATGCCTGACACCACTAATGTTTTATTCACTTGGGCTTATCATAGAATCACAGGGCCCATGAGCTCATCTAGTCCAACGCCCTGCTAAAAGCAGACCCACTCCTGCTACATCATCTCAGCCAGGGTTTTGTCTAACTACACCTTAAATATCTTGAAAGGGCGATTCCACCACCTACCTAGGCAGCCCATTCCAGTGCTTCACCACCCTCCTAGTAAGAAAGTTTTTCCTAATATCCAACCTCGACCTCCCCAGCTGCAACTTGAAACCATTGCTCTTTGTTCCTTCTCTGTTACTACTGAAAACAGCTGAACTCCGTCCTCTCTGAAGCACCCCTTCAAGTAGGTGCTCAGTCTTCTCGTCTGCAGGCTAAATAAGCCTTTAAGTGCCACACGACTCCTTGGTTTTTTTTGCTGGACTAGACTAACACGGCTATCCCTTTTAGAAATTGACAAGATGCAAGGAACTAAATACAGCCATTTGAAGTGGAAGTCCATCAACTTACTCAAACAACTTGCTCAGATTCAAGCAGACATCATCTTCCTTTCTAAATGCAAACAACTGGACATTATACCTAATGGACCGAAGGTAAAAAATCCTTTACTGTAGACATATTACACAGACTACAGTGAGAGATTATGCCATCCACCCTCACAGAAACTCAGAAACCACCTGATCAGCATCCTGTACAGCAAACAGAGGAAAATTTAAAAATGAACTCTCAAAACTAGATTCTCTCATAAAAAACCAACCTAGAATGCAGTCTTCTATGTGACTGGACTTCACAACAATGAGAAAATCCATTTACGACACACACTTTGCTTTCCTACAGAAGAAAAAAGATACCAAACTGTCTAAACTACTATACACCACTACAGAAAGCAAGTGACACCTTCAACCCAGCCAGAAACGTTGTTAATCTCTCAAGCTACACACTTACTCCAGCAGAGGAATCTGTGCTATCTCGCGGACTTTCCTTCTGCCCCACAACCACCACAGATAAGATAAAATTCTGCGGTGACCTAGAGACCTACTTTAGCCATCTAAGACTCAAAGAATATTTCCATAACGCCACCGATCAATGCACTGAGACACGGATACCTTCCTATAAACACTACAAGAAGAAATATTCTTTGTGGACTCCTCCAGAGGGTCAAAACAAGAGACTAGACTTCTTTCTACATTGATTGTTTCTGCCACCATGCCAAGGCTGAAATTGTGGACAAACAACATCCTTTGCATCATAACCTCAGCCCTGCAGAACACAATGCCATCTGCAGGCTCAGAAACAACTCTGACATTATTATTAAGGAGGCTGACAAAGGAGGTGCAGTTGTCATCATGAATAAATTGGATTATGATTGGGAGGCTTATAAACAAACAACTCTCCAACAGAACCTTCTACAGACCACTTTCCTCTGACCCCACTGAGGAATACCAAAAGGAATTATGATGCCTACTCGAGAAACTCCCTAAGACAGCACAGGAACATATAAAGACAAACACCACCAGAACCCGGGCCAGGGATGTTCTACCTACTACCTAAAATCCATAAAAAAGGAAACCCTGGACACCCCATCATCTCAGGCATTCTTACTGCCGGCCTATCTGGCTGTGTGGACTCCCTCCTCAGACCCTATGTTATCAACATCCCTAGCTATTTTTGAGATACCACAGACTTCCTGAGGAAAATACAGTCCATTGGAGAACTTCCTGAAAACACCGTTCTGGCCACTATGGATGTAGAAGCTCTTTACACCAACATCCCACACAAGGATGGATGACAAGCTATTAGAAGAACCATCCCAGATGATGCCACAGGACAGCTTGTGACTGAACTTTGTGCTCACTCACAACCACTTCAGATTTGAGGATCATTTATATCTCCAAATCAATGGCACTGCTATGGGCACCGGCATGGCCCCACAATATGCCAACATCTTTATGGGTGACTTAGAACAACGATTCCTCAAGTCTCATCCCAAAACACCTCTTCACCTACACTAGATTGATGACATCTTCATCTTCTGCTCTTGAAGATTTTCACAGAGATTTCAACAATTTCCACTCCACAATCAAATTGAGCCTGGAACACTCCACACAGGAGATCCACTTTCTCGACACTACTGTACAAATCAGGGATAGACACATCAGCACCACCCTGTACCAAAAACCTACTGTTTGGTATAGTTACCTACATCCCTTGAGCTTCCATCCTAAACACACCACATGATCCACTGTCTACAGCCAAGCCCTAAGATATAACTGGATCTGATCTGATCCCTCGGACAGAGACAGACATCTTGAGGATCTCTATCAAGTATTCTTGAAAGTACAGTACCCAGCTGGGGAAGTAAGAAAACAAATTGACAGAGCTAGACAGGTTCCCTGAAGTCATCTACTACAGGAGAGGCCCAAGAAAGAAAACAGAACACCACTAGTCACCACATACAAACCTCAAGTCAGACCTCTGCAACAGATCATTAAGGACCTACAGCCCATTCTAAAAGACGATCGATCACTCTCTCAAGCGTTGGGAGACAGACCTCTCCTTGCCTACAGCCAGCCACCTAGCTGGAATAATTTAGTGGGAGTGGTGCTGCTTTTTTTGGCAGGGGGTTGGAGTAGGTGACCTCATGAGGTCCCTGCCAACCCTATGATTTCTATGATTCTAACTTGAATTAACATGCAAATTAAATTCTGTGAAAGCAGGATTGAATTGAGACTATGGGTTCTTTTCCCATTACAAACAGTAATTTCACTTCAGCTTTTTCAGGGTTTGAACCTAACAAGTGCCCTGATTTGCTGTTACTGTATGACCTGATCCTATATTTTACACCCCTTTGCATTTATTTTCATTCCATTCTGTAAGTTCACCCATCTTCGAAGCATCTGAGGAAGAGGGATTTTCTCCCACAAAAGCTCATGCAAAAAATAAATCTGTTATCCTTTAAGTGCCACATGACTCCTTGTTTTTTTAAATAAGCCAGTTCCTTCAGTCTCTCCTCATAAATCCCCCCTGCTGTCAGCAACAGCAGTGACGGCCAGGCCCCTGCTGCCAGCTCCGATGCTCTCCTGGTTCAGCTCCTGGCCTGTGTCCCTCGGGAGGGCTCCCCCCACGGAACAGCCCCA
>VOCP01067089.1:0-12487 GCA_007922195.1 Podocnemis expansa | reverse complement strand
GTCCTCAGCAAGGAGGCCCTGAGGCGCTTTGTGGAGGGTTTCCGGACTGAGGTGTGCAGCCACACCACCTCAGTGGAGGACCTGGCACTGGGGCAGTGCATGGAGAAAATGGGGGTGCTGGCTGGGGACTCCCGGGACACCATGAGGCGAGAGACCTTCCACCCTTTCCCCCCTGAGTCCCACCTCACTGGGAAGTTCTCCAAGAGTTTCTGGTATTGGAACTACTGTTTCTATCCCATTGTGGAGGTACGTGGCCACAGGTTCCCCTCCCGTGACCTCTCATAGGACCACTGAACTGGCTTTTCCCTGGCCGAGGGTTGTGGGTCCATATACTAGCTGCCCACCCATAGGTGTCTACCCACATGTGGGTCCTGCATAGCTGCAGGAGTCCCACTAGTGATCTGCGTTGGAAGGGAAGGGTCTCCACCCCATGTTGCCTTGGTCCCTAGGCCTCTGGTGCTTTCCCATGCCTGGGACGGGCAGGCGACGAAGCTGATGGATAAACAGGCAGAGCTAACAGCATTAGCCAGCCACCATGGTTGCCTGCGGTGGAGGATGGATCCCGGTCCAATGCCTCAAATGTCCCCAGGGGACAGGAATGGAGTGGAGGGAAGGGCCAATACGCTGCCTGTTTGCTGCCAAATGTGAGAGTCCCATGGTGGTCACGGGAGCAGTGGAGCTGGGAGATTGGTGATTAGAATAATGGGTGCTGGGGGTTTGACCCAGCTGCTTTTGTCCTGGAGCCCCCAGCGTCTGGGTCCAATAGGGCCACCCCACTGAACAAGCAACGCAGAAGAGCAAGTGGCGATTGCCCTTCCTGCAGAGCCACTGTGCCCAGAAGGAGGGCAGGAGGTTGCCCCACTTGGTTTCCCCAGGGAGCAGAACACTTGGGCCTGGAGCTGCTGAAGCCCGAGGCCGGCATGTGCTGGGCTCTGTGGGGCCCCTGGCAGGATTCTTGCAGCTGGTGCCTCTGGGAGACCCACGGCCGGGGATGGAGGGGTTTGACCAGGACATTCCCTGTATGGCACCTTGGCTCTGGACAGAGGCTTTTCATGGGGCCCATGACAGCCGCTGTTTCCCAGCCAGTGTCGGGCAACTGTGTGGATCCCATGGCGGGCACGGCTGGGTGCTGTGGGTGGGGTAATTGGGCCGGGTGATCTGCTCCAATAGTGGGGGTCAGTTCTCTCACTGCCCTCATCCCCTTCCCTTCTGCTCCCCGTTCTACCCTCCCCTCTGCTGCCCCCTTCTCCCCTTTTCTACCCCTTTGTGTGGCTCAAGGCCTCTCCTATTAATCTGTGTACTCTGCAGGGGCCCCAGTGCTGCTCTGACTTGGCCATCTCCTTCCACTACGTGAACCCTGAGCTGATGTACACCCTGGAGTTCCTGACCTACCACCTGCGGGCCTATGGATACCGTTACCGCTACCAGCCGTCCCTGCCGGAGAACACCGCCCGTCTGCCACAGCGACACGGATGGCCAGAGATGGCCAAGGGGAAGGCCAACGCGTCGCTGCTGGTGCAGGATGCCAAGAAGCTGTAGGGAGGCTGCGTGGAGGGGTTCTGTGGCTCTGGTGGGTCCTGCCCCACTCTGGAGCTGGTCTTGTGGCAGCCCCTGGATTAGATGCAGGGGCGTGTCTCGGTCTAGCTCATTGTGGGAACCGTCCCAGTTGGCACTAACTGTGCACCACCTCCGCCTTTGCTGGCTGTTTGGGATGAAGTGGAGCCTGGAAGGGGATGAGATTTGAGGAGAGCACATAGGGGAGGGAAACAAGCAAGTCTCCATTGGCTAGAGTATCTGACGCATCGCTATGTGGTGCCTGCCCACGGCCAGTTGTGGGTGGAGAGAGACCCCGTGGCAAGCCACAAGCAATAGCACCACGTGGTGAAGCGGCCACGTGCTATGGGGCTGCAGGTCATGGGTGATACTGGTGGCTGGGCAGGAGTCCTGCCACAGATCTGTCCACCAAAAGTGAGCATCCCACGGATCAATCCACTGCATGGTGAGGGGGCCACAGGTAAGACCAATGCAGGCGGAACTGGAGCCTGGCACAGATCATACCATTTTATGGGGAGGGGGCCATCATGGGCAGTACCATCCCAGGCTGAGGCGGAGCCTTGCCACGGAACATACCACTGCATGGCAAGCGGGGGGGGCTTAGCCACGGATCGTACCACTGGGGGTGAGCAGGAGCCCTGCAGGAGATCACACCACTTCAGAGGCTCATTCATGGCTTTTCTTTGTTTTGTGAAATGCTCAGGGCAATGCCTTCCTCCCCACAGTTCCTGCACTGGGGCATAGGAGCTCCTCATTGGCCTGAGGGGAGGGAGCAAGGTGTTTGGTGGGCTTTAATATGAATAAACATGGCTTTAAAACAAAAAGTCCTGGTTTTTAGCTTCCCTGCCCAAGCGTGAATCCCTAGAGTGGCAGACAGGGGAGACGGGTGCTGGTCTTTTGCTGGGGAGTGTCTGGGGCCTCAGCTGGTGGCATGGAGGTGCAGTCTGTGGGGCAGGTTTCTTGTACCCAGTTTGGGGCTGGTGCCAGAATCGCCATGGATCCGTCCCCACTGCCTGGACTGAGGTGTTTGCTCTGCACCTAGGCTGGGCCTGGGACCTGCTGCTGCGTTCCCCAGCGCAAAGCAGCCCCAAGCCCGGAGGGTGGAGTCAATGACCCCATCTCTACGAGTGACACATCGTTCCCACTCTGCTCTTTGCAGTGTGGGAGGGCAGCCTGGCCTAAATGGAGCTGGCTCTGGTGTGGAGGGAAGATGCTGCACAGCAGGGTTGGAAGGCAAAGGACACGACGGGGTGAGATCTACCTAGTGGCACAGCAAGAGTGCCTGGTGCCTGTTGGTGCCCAGGGCCAAGCCCACATTTGTGCTCCTTGGGTGCCCCACACCACTTGATGCTTTCGAGCACCCGCTCTGTCTGGCACCTCTGTGATGCCTGGCACTGGAGGCCTTGCACCCCCTCCCATCGCTATGTCACTGACTCAGTCTTGCCAACCTCCAGGGAAGGAGGGATGGGTCAGAGATAACCTGTGCGCCAGCCAGAAGGGTCAGCAGGAGAATACTAGAGAAGGATAGATGCAGCAGAGCCATAAGGCTGTGGGGGAGCAGGTAGCACTTTGCTCCATTTACACCCCATGCAGGGGTGGTTGTAGCCCAACCATGACCATCCCTGGGCCCAGCCAGCTCTGCAAAGTGGTCTCCCCACCCCACTCTGGCTCTGAAGTTTCTCTGATCCTGTGTGTATTCACCAGACCCCAGAGAGGGGAAGGGATGTGACCAATGTCCCTATCCAGAAAGACGGGGGTCAAACCCACGTGGCGGTGTGGGAATGGGGGGGGGCAGGTCCTAGCCTGTTCACTCTGGATCAGCAGCTTTCCTAGGACTTGAAATGGGGGGGGTGCAAGGGGGTGTTGGGGTGCTCACTAAATTGGTATGATACTGTTGCTAGCTGACAACTGGGGGGGAGGTGTTGGGTGTTAGGGAAATCCCTGCTCTGGACCCCGGCTTCCTCATTGCAGGGACTGCAGCCCTCACCGAGGGGGGTGGGGGGTGCACTGTCCTTCCCTCCACCAGGAATTTGCCACCCCCTCCCGGCTGTGCCTCCTGGCTGGGTTTCAACCCCTGTTGTTGGAGGACGGGGCGGGGGGGGGGGGAGAGTAGGAAACCCCTCTTGGACTAATGTGGGATGTCATGGGTAACAGGCTCATTTTTTCCTCTTCTGGTGATGGGACATGGGTGTGGGATGGGCAGAAGAGCCACTCGGGGGTGGGGGAGTGTTTAGGCAGATTTTACCTCGGACCCCGGCTGGCCACACAGGTTGTGGCTGGCTGGACCAAGGGGTAGGGCTGCCTAGCTAGGGAGAGGAACAGAGGAGGAGGGAATCGGGAATGGGGGTCTAAGGGAATGGATCCCCAGGATACGAACCTGCTCTTCCGGGGGGGTTCACTGCTATACCTCTGGTTAATCTGATAGCCAACCATTCTAGCTGTGTGATCTGGATTGTGAATAAACCTGATTTCCATAATGGCCCAAAGTCACTTCTGAGTGGGGCTTCCCAGGACCCTCCTGAAGGGAGGACCCTGGACGGAGCAGGGGTGGACCCTCTAAGGCTGGATTTGGGAGCTGGCTGCACGGTAGTGTGGAGACCAGGGTGGGACTGTGGGAGCCGCCACGGTAACAGAGTTCGGATCAGCTGTGAGCAGAGCGGACCCCCGGAGCGATCTCTGAGCGGCTCCATCAAAAGGACTAGGCCTGAACCCAGGTTGCAGGCTGGGAGTCATTTCAGTGGAAAGCAGTAAAAAACAACCCAGGGTTTTAAAAAACTGGAGCTCCCAAAAGGGTGAACAAGCTGGGCATGTTTAGCCTCAGGCTGGGGGGTTGGGGGGTGGTGGGGGACTGGACACCCTGAGAGCAGCCTTCAAAGAAATTGAGGGCAGCAACAGAGGCTGGGGTCAATTGCTCTGCAGCTCCGGCAGGAAGTAAAGGCAGCTGCTGGGGCACGCATGTCAGCTTGAGGGGTGGTGAAGTGGAGCAGCTCCAGAGCTGTTGCAGAAATGGCTGGACAACTGCCTGCCTGGGATGTGCTAAGGTGCCACGAACTTGCCCTAGCACAGCTGGATGGGACCTGTGGAGGCCCCGTCTAGGCTTCCCATCCTCCACTCTCTCCGCCTCATTGCCAGATCTCAGAAGTACCCTGTCCACAACCTGCTCTTCCTCATCTGTGCCTGACACTGCCTTGCACTCGATTCCACCCGCCTTCCCCCAGCTTATTTTGGGCAGAGATAAGGAAATAATTCAAAGTCTTTTTAAAACAAACAAGGAGTCCTGTGGCTCTTAAAAACTAACAAATTTATTTTTTGCATGAGCTTTCATGGGAGAAAATCCCACTTGCTCAGACACTTTGAAAATGGGGGAATTTACAGAATGGTCGGAAATAAATGCAGGTGAGTGTAAGTCATGGGAACTGGTCACACTGTAACAGCAAATCAAAACAGTTGTAAAGATTCAAACACTGGGGACCGGCATACAGAGGTAGACGAGGTCAGATCAGCTGTCGTCATGAGAGAAAAATCCAGCATCCCAATTAAGCCCGAAAGCAATGCAACCAAATGCCCACAACATGCCACTTCTGCTTGATCAGGGACTCCCTGGCTATGTTCACATGTAAGCTGTTATTTCAAAATGAGTTATTTCAAAATAAAGTCCTTATTTCAAAATAAGTTAATTCAAATTAAGGGAAAGCGTGCTATCAAAACGGCTGTTATTTTGAAATGGTTATTTCGAAATAAGGCTGTTCGGATATGTTGCTTCGAAACAGTTGTTTCAAAACAGTGCTGTTGTTTCGAAACAACGTGTCTGAACGCCATTGCTTCAAAACAACCATTTCAAAACAATGGCTATTTCGATTTCCTGCTAGGTTTTACTGTTTCAGAATAACTGCCATTATTTCAAAACAATGGGACCCGATGTTTCGAAATAACAATACGCGGTGTGCACATAAGAATTTTTATTTCAAAACAATGGGTGTTGTTTAGAAATAAAACTGTCGTCTGAACGCAGCCCCCATGTGGAAGCCCCTTTTGCAGGGTCCTGGGGAATCCTCCATGCCCCCCATGGGCTGGGCACCCTGCCTCTGCAGCCAGAGTGATTCCCAGCCAGTGAAAGTCAAAAGGGTTTCTTAGGTCTCAGGATCACAGCATGAAAAGGCTGGTCAGCGCCTACAGCAGCGACTGCCGGGGTGTGTCCCATTTCAGGGTGTCTTCCCCACCGTGCCCCTCCTGGGGTGGGACTGGAGTCTTCTTCCCACCAGCTATCTTCAGACCAGAGCCCTAGCTCCACCCCAGCCCTTTGTCTCCTGCTCCAAACTGCACAACTGGTCAGGTCAGAGGCAGCAGTCTCCTATATGTGACTGGGGAAGGCCCATCCATGCCTGTGGTCTCTGCAGTGACCACACGCCCGGGTCCCATCACTGACACATATGAGCAATGCACGTAGGAACACTAAAGCACATGCATAGCACTCAGAGACAAATTTCAAAAGTGTCCCCACATCGTCACCCCATGGGATGCCCACTCTGGCTGTGGGTTTGTGGAGGCAGCCTTTATCAGGTGCTTTGTGGTGGGGCAGATTCTAGGGTGGGGCCCAGGTGTAACTACTGTGATGTGAGGTGACGTGCTATTCTTCCCTGTGCTCCTTGCCAGGATTAGTCTATTTGTTTCTCCCTGGGGAGACGAAACAGCAGCTCCAGGGAATACCTGGATCCTAAGCACCCAGAGAGTTTGCTAGACTGGAACAAGTCAGCTCCGCCTGCCAGAGAAATGAGAGCAGCAGGAAGAAACGACCGCTTGGACTAATGGCTGGGAGAACAAAGGTGAGTGACTGACCAGGGTCCAATGCCCAGTGCAGGGGTGAGGCTGGCAGGAGACTGGCCTGGGGGCACCTGATATGGCAGGAGTTAGGTTAATGAAGGTACCCAGTCATCTCCGGCCAATATTCCCTGACCCTGCTCTGCGGATGGGGAGGGTCGGTGGTTCCAAGCAGATGGGGAGGGACATCAGCAGGCGAGAGTCTGCATTGCTCCCTGCGGGTTGTGCCTGGCTTGAAGTGAGCCCTGAGTAAGTCCTGTTTGTGGCTGCCACCGCAGCCCTGTGACAGAGAGTCCCAACCTAAGTTCAGTCAGGGTCAGGATGGCACCTGCTGTTTGCTGACAGGGAATCCACAGGGCTCCCACCCTTCAAATTGTGGTACAGGAGGAGAGTGAGGGCCCCTGGACTTGGGGAGGGACGGTTTGGAGGGTAAAGCCTTGATCAAGGGGGAAGTGGGGACGGAGTACAGGCTCTCTGTCCCAGAAAAGCTTGCTGACCTCATGGGTTTGGCCAGGGAAAACTCAGTCAGGGCCCAGGGGAAGCAGAAGGTCTGGTATGACCGCACCACATGTGCCCACTCCTACAGCACTGACCATGTGATGGTTCTCATCCGTGGGCCAGAGCAATATGCTCCAGACTGCCTGCGATGGGCCCTTGAAGGTTATCAGTCTGCCAAGCAAGGAGAACTACGTGGTGGAGCTGTCTAGCCAGGTGTTGGTGACTGTAGCAGGGACAGGGTCCAAGGCAAAAGGCAGCCTGGAATGAGGAAAGAAAGAAGGGCTGGGGAGGAAGGGGGAGCAGCGGGTGTGCAGAGCACAGAGGGGAACAGGGCTGAACCCAGGAGCAGCTGCAAGGGGCACAGCAAGGAGGCAGCGTTTTGATGCAGCATGTGTTCCAGGTGTAAGCGGGGGGGATGGACCCGCTCTTGTGGGGAACTTCTCGGACTTTGTACACCACCCTGGTGAAGGTGGGTAGCAAAAGGATTTGAGTCCCTGCTCCCACTTCCTTTACCCCAAGGCCTGCCTGACCTCAAAGGCTCCCCTCCCAATCTCCCGTTTGGAGGAGTCTCTGTAACCCCGACAAGGCTGGGCCCCAGAATTTCTGGGGGCTCGACCCCCACTCTTATCATGGTCTCTCAGGACAGGGCTAGGGTGTCCCCACTCTGGGGTGCTGACCACACTGACCACTCTTCTGGCCCACCAGTCACTATATACACTATATACAATTTATTTAAGCATACAGAAATAAAAAGAATAACCCAATAAGAAAATAGAAGAAAGTGGAAAAAGGTGAACAATAAACCCCCAGCACCGCTGCCTGGCATGGGGGCACTACAAACAGAGCCTCTGGGGCCTGAGGAACAGTCTCACAGTCTGTTCTCCACCTTGCAAGCCCTCTGCCCAGGCCTGGCTGCGACTGGATGATCCAGAGGGCCAAATGCAGGCTCCGGCTGTGGCCACACGTCTCCGAGCTCCAGGGGCAGGGCCCTTCTTCCCAGCATCAGCCCCCCTTCACTGCTCCCCAGCTGCTCACCACACCCAGCTCCAGATGGCTGCAACTCCGGCTCCCAGCTGCTGCTCTGGTCAGCTCCACTTGGCTTTCTGCTGGTCCAGCTGCTGTGGGTCTCCTCTGCACAAATCAGCTCAGCCTGGCCTCTGGCTCCCAGCTGCTGGCTGCTTAGTACTTCCTCCTTAGCTCAGCCCCACAAACACACGCGCACGCGCACATGCACACGTACACACGTCCAGCCTGCAGTTTCAGCTCAGGGGTGGGGGAACACTTTCAATCAATCAGGCCATCCTGGGACACTGGCCTCTCCCACTGGCCCTGGGACCGTCTGTTTCAGAGTCCTGCTTCCAAGCAGGAGTGGCCAAGCAAAAGGCCCATTCACTCTCAGTAAGGGGCTATCAGTCCCCTTACACAGGTCACCTCAAGAAGTGCGCAAAGCACCGGGTCCCAGCTGGTGGGATGTTTTGCTGTTCACTTTGGTTCCAATGTGGCCCAAGACTAGGGTTATCAGATGTCAGGCAAAACGTCCTCTGTCTGGCAGGCATTTTAAAAATACATGATTTTGTCTGGCTTCTAGTTAAAGTACGCTGGAACACCCCAGAACACCCTATTTTTAGGGGGAAGAGTTCCAGGGACCCCTAAAAACAGAAGACTATTATATTAATACTATATTTTCCCCATGTGTCCTCCAAATGTCCTCCTTTTCATACTTCCTTGTCTTCCTTTCCATGCTTTGGTATCTGGTAACCCTACCCAAGGCTAAATTGTTTAGAACTTGCCCCATGAATGGGTCTATTTGCACATTTTAGAAAGTGACCTGTACGTGAACCTCATCAGTTTTGCAGCTGCACCCCAGGTAGGGCTGGCCCGACCTTATAGTTGAACTAGGTGGCTGCCTGGGCCACCAAATTAGACAGAGTTGGCTTCTTGCTTTCTGAGCAGGCTGCAAAGTGCCCTTTTCTCAGCTTTCCCTCGCTGACTACTCAGGTTAATAAGCCATTTAACAGCAACGTCTCCCTGATCTGCAAATCAGGCCTGTGACTGCTGCTCTTCAGGGGCAGTGGCTTTCAGATCCTAACAAAGCCAGGGCACACTCCTCGCAAACACTGCTCCCAGGCACCCCCAGATGTAGCACAAGCTACCGAGGCACCAGGCCAGGTGAATAAGGTCCTTCCAACTCCCAGTGGGGCAGTTACAAATCTGGGGTGGGAGGTGTGTGTGCAGTAATGGTGGTGATGCTGGCTGGCCAGGCAGAAGAGCTGGGCAGAGAGGGAGCCCCCAGCCATGTGGGAGTCAGGAATCTAGGCGGGCCCAAAAGTCCTAACTGAAGGGGGAAAGCGAGGAGGAGGATGCCTCTGCCTGACCTAATTTGATCACCCATCAACCTGGCCCCAGCAGAAGCTAGGAAGAGTGGGTGTAAAAAGTCCTGCGAACACGACTATGGGTGTAGGTGTGGAGAGGACTGCTGCCGGCTGACTGAATCCTGCCCTGTCCCTGGCAGAGTGAAAGCAGGGGTGCAGAGAGGCTGGGGAAGTCATGGAAGGGGCCGTGGGGCAGTCCTCCTCCTCTATCCCATTAGATCCCACTCCCTGCCCAGCCGAAGAATGAAATCCAGGAGTCTTGACCCACAGCCCGATTTGCATATCCCTGCCAGGGTGTGGGAGGGAAGGACCCCAAAACACACACTTTCCAGAGGTAAATGATGGCATTAGACACAAGGCAGATACCATCCAGAACTCGGAATGATAATTCTAATCTTGCTTTTGCCTGGTGTAAAGCAAGAGTGATTCCACTACCATCAGGGCCGTGACAACAGGACCAAGCCCGGTAGGGCATCTGTGTGGTCGATGGGTGGTTCCCACCCTGAACTCAGCTTGGATTTGAAAGCAGAAATGCGGTGCAAATGTCGCTGGAGACAGCTGGGACCTGGAGCGTGTGTGGTTGATTTCACTCTTTTCTGGTCCCACATCACTTTTGCCCTCCCACGCTCCATTCCACCCTCCTCCCAGCCATGCCATAGAAATCCCACTTGGGATCGCTCCACTTCTCCATCACCACCATATAACCCCACAGTCCCCAGGCATCAGAAGTCCCCAGTCTGGTTCTTGGGGTTGAGAGACAAGGAGGAGAGAAGAACCAAAGAATAGGCCAAGGACAGAGTATGGGCCGGGTTTGATCAGGACTTCTGAGTTCTATTTGCTGCCCTGGGTGGGGAGTGGGGTCTAGTGGTTAGAGCAGTGGCTGGGAGTCAGGGTTCCTGGACTTTAGTCCCTGCTCTGCCATGGATGTAGGTTATAATCTTATGGGGAAGGAATTTGAGTGCCTTCTGTGATATGTGCCTCAATTTCCCAACCCACTGAATTGCGAAGGTAGCTGCATGGCATAGCATAGGGAAAGAGGCTTTCCAGCTCTGGCTTTGTGCTGTGCTCAGCTTGCAGGGAGCTGTGCCTGCTGCCCGGAGCCACTGCTGGCTCCATCACTGGGCTGGGAGGGATTCAGGCTAGGCTGCAGGCTCTGGACATAGGCAGCCCCACTGGGCTCTTCATGAGGGCTGCCCAGCCCTGCTGCTGCTGCTGGCTCCGTCAGCCCAGCATTCGTGGGCAACTACCTGCCCCCCTGGGCCAGGCTCATTGGCTTCTTTCTTGAGTCCGAGGGAGTGGGGGCATCTGCCTGGCACCGTGGAGAATGCCAAACTGCAGGTTATGGGGTGGTTACCCCACTCTTCTCCTCAACCCTGCATACAGGGGATGCCAAAGTCATAGTTCACCAAAAAAACCATGAGCCAGCCCTGACCTCAGGGCTCCCGGACTTTCACTGGTCCCACCACATGGCCTGCTTCAAAGCTACCTGTGTTACAGTCCCCCAGTTTCCTGCCAGCCTGCCAGCAGCTGACTTCTCCATGAATTCCTCCTGCCCTTTCCGGCCAGGCTGGTACCAACCTGTAGGAGCAAAGCAGTGGTCAGACTGGATCAGAACCAGGGTCCATTGACCCAGGGCCCTGTCTGATAGTGCTTGGATTGTGTGAGGCCCCCCTGGCTCAGCAGACATGGGCAAAACCACCCTGCACCCCAGATGCCAGCATCTAAGATTATTAGAGATTTGTTTAAGCCCCGAAGCAGGAGGTTTTGAGGCCATTCCAGAATTAGTCACCATTAATTAGCCTAACACTGGGGCTGCTCATTACCCATTGCAATGTCCAAATCTGCTTTGAATCTTGTAACAGGGAGTTCCACTGGCCAGCCACATGTCATCTACAATAAGTATTTCCTTGGAGGTCCAGAAAGCTCAGGGGCGTGTGAGCCAGCTCTACATTTTCCCCTGGCTCACAGCCAGCATCAGCCAGAGAAGAACAGCAACTCCTGTGTCCTGGGCAGGCCAAGTCATCTGAGTCACCTCGGACAGATTGGATGTGCCGCTTCGCCATGAGGCTTTGCCCCCGGAAAGATGGGCTGCAGCTTTGCCTAGGCATGGTCATGGCGTTCGCCATGGGATTTACCAGCTACCATGCCGTCAGGATGTGGCAGAGCGTGTGGGGGCCGGGGCCAGTGCAAAGATACAGCTCCTATAATTTCCACAGAGGTGAGAGATGGGCACAGTCACTTGCATATAATAACTGCCCCTCCCCACCATGCTCACCCACCCCAGATTAGGCCATTCCTCCTCCAAGGGTTGTCAGTGCAGATCTCACTGGGCTTTGGGGGCAGGTGCCTGCGGGCAGAGCAGTGACCTGGGAGTCAGACGATGTGGTTTTGTCTGGCGCTCTGCCTTCTAGCGTGATGGGCGATCGAGGGGAGGGGGTCTGTTTCTCGATCTGCAGACTGGGGCTAATGACCGGGATACCCATTACAAAGTGTTTTGAGATCTATGGCTGGGGAGGTCCCCTTCAAAGCAAGGCAAAGTTATTCTGGCCCTAAAGCACCAGGACAAAGTGAGGAATCTCTGTAATCACGGCACCCGACAGATGCCATACAATGAGGGTTGGTTGGGGTTGAGCCAGGTCTCTCCAAAGCAAAGGCGCCAGATTCTGTAGCCTGGGCTGTCACACCCCCCGCCTGGCTGAAGGAGGGCAGAGAGCCATTGCATGGGAGAGGGGGTGGCAGAAATGGGCAGAGAAATAAGGAATGTCTCATCTGTGCCCAGTGGTTGACAACACGACTGCGAGCGAGCTGTACAACAAGGTACGGATCCTCTGTTGGGTGATGACGGGCCCCGACAACCTGGAGAGCAAGGCGCGCCACGTCAAGGCCACGTGGACACGGCACTGCAATGTGGCGCTCTTCATGAGTTCGGTGCAGAACGCCGACTTCCCCACTGTGGGGCTGGGCACCAAGGAAGGCCGGGACCAGCTGTACTGGAAAACCATCCGGGCCTTCCAGTATGTCCACCAGCACCACCTGGACCAGGCCGACTGGTTCCTCAAGGCAGACGACGACACTTTTGTGGTGTTGGAAAACCTGCGCTGGCTGCTGGCCAACCACACGCCCGAGGCACCCGTCTACTTCGGGAAGCGGTTCAAGCCCTTTGTCAAGCAGGGCTACATGAGTGGCGGGGCCGGCTACGTCCTCAGCAAGGAGGCCCTGAGGCGCTTTGTGGAGGGTTTCCGGAC
>VOCP01067024.1:0-14823 GCA_007922195.1 Podocnemis expansa | reverse complement strand
TTTGCTTTTCTGTGATACTAAGGAGATGGCAAAAATCTCAGGCTACAATTCCCCTCCTTGCTGGGTTTGAAAACCTGTTTTCAAGTCTAGCACCTTTAAGGATTTTTGTCCAATTTAATCCTCTGGAAGATGCTTATTTGATCTTGGCTTAAAATTTTCCATTAAGGGGTATTGAATCATCATGTTTTCATAATGACTCAATTCCTCCATTGGGATCCATTCGTAGAGTTTCTTGTCCAGTTTGCGCTCAAGACTCTCCAGGCTAGGAGACCAAGCCCTCATGTCTTCGTACTGGCACAAGTCTCTTCCGTCCAGATCCATACGTGAGGATTTGCTCAATGAATTTGTTGGGGAATGACTATCTATTTTGTCATTTGATAGCCACAACAGCAATTTCAATTTCTTGATTTTTCCTCTCACCCAAAACACTAATATTAGGAGCGAAATAGCTAAGGCAATTTGCATTATCAGTAACATTACCATTGGGTGCAATAAAACATTCAAGTATTTGGTGGCTGTGGGGGACAATCCCATAAATACTCTCCACCAATTGTGTTGTGAGATTCCCTTCACACGTTCCATCACTTGTTCAATCTGCTTAGCCGAATGTCGCACGGTAAGTAACACACTTTGAGCCGTTTCTTTTACCTTTTCCACTTCTTTCTTCAAATCAGGGTGTTCTATCAGTTCTCAGACAATCGTGATGTTTGGTCCCAATGGAACTGGATCAATTTGTTCATATAGTTGGTATTCTTCTTTAATTTCTCCGTCAACTATTAGAGGTAAGTTGTATTCAGCATCACATCCTACTAAAGATGTAATATTACATAAACATTGATTTTCATATGGATTATGTGCGATATCATAAACATAATTCACTTTAAACAATGTACACCAACTTCTTATACATATACAAGTTTTCCCAACATATACAATCATTGATTCATTAGAGGATTTTGGATTTAATTGATAGTAACATTCTCCTTGTTCCCCATTCAAACACACATCGCAGGATTGAATAGCATTTTGATTACAAATATATCCAACACCGTCTGGTTCTTCAACACAAGCCTCAAGTTCTATGGTTTTCCAGGTACTTTCCTGTTTTAATGCCCATAATTTATATCCCACTGGCTGCATTACAGTTGAGTTTAAATTTATCCCTAAGCCAATTACTGGAGATATCCATTTAACTTGAGCCTTGGTGATCATTAGTATGTATGTAGTAATTTGATTTTCAGATGGATTATAGGTAAAATTGATCATTTTCCACCATTCATGTAATTCAGTTTCAAATTTTGAAACATGCTTCCAAATTGCACTTTTTATTTCTAGTGGCAACTGTCCACTCATTCCATCTCTGATGATATCTTTCCTTACATCATGCATCCATGCCTGAGCCTGGATACATGCTAATGCAAGAGATACATTGTTTTGTAATGTTTCAATTGTATCTAGAATTGTCAAATGATCATCTTTGTGGGACTTTTCCCATTCTGGAAGCAATTTGGCAGCTATGTATTGACTTGAGCTCATCTCTGTCAAAGAGGTTTGTAATGGCTTTGCCAAATTTCCTAGTTGTTGTCCTAACCTGTTTAATTTATATGCCAATATTTCTCGGTCTATGCTATTCAAAATTCCTAATCCTGTTCCTACTCCTCCTAGAGCTGTTTCCATCAAACTTCTTTTCTTTCTATCTTTTGTAGTACTTGGAAAAACTTGGGTGTATATCCATCTTTTCCATCCTTCCTCTAAAGGTTTGGTATAATTTTGACATTGAGGTTTTAAAGAGAATATTTGTGTCAGATCTAAAACTACTTTCTTAAGTGAATAAGATGGATCTATTATCAATTGTTTTCTAATGTCTTCTTTTACCACATAGGGACCAATGTTTATTACTGTTGGTTTAGATACCCATGTAAATGGAAAAGCATAGTTAAAATATTTACCTATAATTTTCCATGTTCCACTACCCCTTGGTCTTATTATAGTTACATCTGCTTCACAATAATGATAAAACAATATTTGCTGGTATGACCCCGTTTGACACTCTTTTTCATGAACAAGACTTTTATACATTTCTGGAAATGCCTGTGCTACATCTGCTTTAGTAAGAATACTTATATTCATTTGACATTTAAAGGAATGGGCGGTAACATTTCGTTTAGGATCTTCTAATTGGAATGTGTGTGTAGTATCGTTGTGTCTATTATGGTACCACCGAACATGCATGTGTTGTATATCCCTTTTATTCCACAGTGAAATATACCAAACAATGATCCCACATTTAGATTCTTTTTCCATCATAATTGTTCTTTCTTCTGACCTTGAAACTACATTTGGTCCTTCTATAATAGCACATTGCCAGTGTCCTGGTATCATTGTAGTTCCCGATATTTTTCCTTTATTTGAATCATTATCTTATTTACAAGTGGATGGTTTGGGGGCAGAGTAATATTGTGTGTGTGTTAGAATTTTTCCCTGTTCTATGGTATCAAATTTAAGCGAACACATGTGTCATAGTTGTGCTGCAACATTTCGCATGTTGTCCCTTTGTATGATTGCTTCTAATGTACCCATCATTATGGTAAAGGGTTTATTCTTTTTCACTACCTCCTTTCTTAACTCCTTTTGAATTGTGAATTCACACCCTTGAACCTGATTTACTATCCCTGCTGTGGGAGAATCAGCCCATTGAATGCTGGTGGCTATTTCTTGCTTGTTTACTAATTGTGCTTTTTCTTGTATAACTCTTTTAATGGATGTACTAGCAATAATGCTGGAATTTTGGCTGATAATACACTGCCATGAACCTATTCTATTTACTTTGCCAATTAATTTTCCTTGCTTTCTGGTATCATTCCATGTACAGCTAAAGGGTTGTGTTGATATTCTACAAGATCCTATATCCATAATTACCCAACCTTCCTCTTTATCATCGAATTCAAGAGGGCATTTATGGGCACTACTTGTGGAAACACGTTTGTTTTGAGCTAAAGGTCTTACTATCTCTGTTGGTCCCATAAAAACTATAAGTTTTGTGTTGTTAAGGGGTGGAAGTGTGAAGACACATTCTTCCATGTTTCCGAATGTAACACTGGAATCTTCAGTGGGTTTACTCCATTCAATGTTTGCAGTCAGGGCTGTCTCGTTCACAGTACCATAGCAGCAGCACAAGTAGGCAAAGACCCAAAAAGGCCAATGCAAAGATGACTCCATCTTCCATCCGTTGCATTCTGGAACGAAATAAACACAAAGACCCTTCCTTCCTTCTTTAAACCACTAGCTTCTCTTTTTTTTTTATTCTTATTGATTACATATATAACATTTAGGCACTTTTACACATAACTCATTGTTTATTAACCTTCTATGCCTCCCTGAGTTCCAAGTGGTCAAAATCGATAATTGAGACATTTAGGGCTCTTAAGATATCTTTTCCGATGATCCCAAAAGCAGCGTGGTGCCAAAATTTTATACCAAATCTATGGTAAATACCCTTCCTACCAATCTGAGTATAAATTGGATGGGTTATATGCATTTTGCCTTGTTGGCACCGTATTTTTCCCGCAATTGGTGGAAGTTCCTCCATTCTCCTCAAATTTATCAAAGACCGCGGTGTACTTGGTATAAGATAGAAATAATCTAATTGTGTATAGTTAGAATGAGTTAAAATGACGGAAACTAGCATGTTCCCATTTCTTGGATTTCTAATAAGTCTCGCAATTCGATCTGAGTTTTCTTCCCATTCTTCTAGGTCTAACAGAGGATTGATAACAACTTGTCCTTGTGCTTCTTGAGTTGGTATTGCTGCTTCGCTTCCTGACACTTCTGCTTCTACTGAAACCATCTGGCTTTCTTTCTCCTCAGTTATCATTCTTTTTTTTAATTTTATTTTCTGTTATTCAGCTAAAATTGGAAGTAGAGATTTGAGTTTCTCACTGCACTTTAGTTCTATGGTATAAATAATCAAGAAACTGTCTACACACTCTTTCTTTTTTTAACAAACAATTTTATTTCTTAATAGAACTTTTTTTTAAACAATCTAATAGTTTTTCTTTTTAACAAAATTTATTTCTTATTCTATTTATCTAACCTATCCTAAATTTACAATTCTTATCCCTATCTCTATCTATATAAATCTTATCTTACCTAACCTTATTCTAACTATTCCTATCTTATATTCTATTACCTAATTAAACTTATTTTAACTTATCTTAACTTTAACTTATCTATTTTAACAATACAAATAGAAATTTAACTAAAACTTATTAAAACTCCTTACTAAAATCCTTAAACTTCCCTAATCTCCAACCTATTCAAATCTATAATATTTCCACCTATTTTCAATAATAAATCCTCTCCCAATGTTCCTCGATTGTGTGAATTTAAATTCACCATGCCAAAAGAGTGATTGACCCTTCGTCTTCCGATGGTAATTTGTATCGGGTGACTAATTGTAATATGCTGGATTTCCCGGTCCGCTGGTGATTGATAAGCTCTCACGACGCCTGAAATAGGAGGGGCGCTGGGCACTTGGTTGATGTTCAGGATGGATCTGGGGGAGCTAGGTGCTAAATTGAAAAGGACCAGAGTAGCTTGGCCCTCATATTCAATCAGAGCTGGGACCATTAAGGCTCCATTGGCCGAGCGAAATAGTTGTACAATAGGGTCCCTTTCTGGTTCCCAGTCCTCCCTTTCGAATTCCTCCTCAAATATTACTCCTTCCTGTGGCAGTGCAGCTGGTTCTTGTCCCTGCCTCTCTGCCTCGTCGGCTTCTGGAACTTCAACCTGTGGTTCTGCCATTCTTTTTTTGTTTGTCTTTTCTATCTATTTTTTTTTCTATCTTTCTGCCTTTTTGATGCTAAAAATAAAAATAATAATTGTTACTATCTTATTTACTATATACATGATAACTAACTATTAATACTAATACTTATCCTATTTACCTTATCTTAACATTTTACCTTTAACATATCTATGTTATCTTAAAATTCTCTAATTTCTAACCTTTCACCATCTATGGTGTTTCCATGTATTTTCATTAGGATGTCATTTCCAATGGTGCCACAGGTAACATTGAGTAAAGCCCTCATTCTGAACCTATGATAGATATTTTTTCTTCCAATTCTTACTTGCACAGGGTGGCTTATTCTATTTTTTCTTTTTCCCTTGCCTTTAATGTATCCCGCAGTTGGAGGGAGAATATCCCATCTTGTCAAATTTATCATAGAGTATGACAAGTTTCGCCTAAGCTGGAAAAGTTGAGTATTTGTATGGGTTGGATGTATTAATGTGATTGGGACTAAGAGGTTCCCTGTAATGGAATCTCTTCGTAACCCCACAATAGGAGTTAGGTCATGATCCCAATCTTCTTGTTCTATAACATTATTATGAGTCTCTCCAATTTGGGCTCCCTGCGGATACATGGCCTCTCCATTGACTTCTGCCTCAGCAGCTATGGGAAGAACATGTTCGGTAATCTGTTCTTCTCTTCTTTGCTCAGCCATTCTTTACTCAATGTACCTATAAGCGCAAATACATGACTTACTCATATAATCCTATATTTCTATCTTATACTGTTTATATTTATGCTTATATTACTATAGTTCCTAATACAATATTTTTTAACTTATTTATTTATTTATATACATTAATTTTGTAGGATTTGGACCAAGGCATCCTTCTCTAAGTCAATTGAGCACTTTAACATTCTTAAGATATCAATTCCCAGTATTCCATATGGGCTTTCATTCATTTCCATTATTCCAAATTTAACGTTTTCAATTCTTTTATTCCCTATTCTTAGTGTTAAGGGAGTTGTAATCTCTACTGTTCCTGGTACCTTTGCTATTCTAATTCTCTTATATGTTCGATACAAGAGAATTTGTGGCATGACTTTAGTATTGATCACAGAATGTGATGCTGCAGGATCTACGTAACATATATGGCTTGTTTCATTATCTTGCATTTTTATGAATATTATTGCCAATGGTCTATTATAATGATCTTTTAGTAGCGGGGTTATAACATATCTATTGTCCAAAAACATAACAGTTGGAATTTCTTTTGTCTGTGTCCCTTTTTCTTTATTATCCTTAAGAATGTTAAAGAGAGTGTCCTTTATTAATTCCTGGTTTGGCTTTTTTTTATCCTTTTGTTCTTCTTGTTGCAAGATCTGCTCAATTTCTAGACTTCTATGCGTGGTATTTCCTTGGTCCAATATTTTCAATACCTCATCTTCTTCTGTTGATGTTACTTCCTCTACCCAATCCGCCATAGTTCTAAATTTTACAAAAATGACTTAATTACTTTCTATACCTACTTTATAATTATTTTATATACCATTTTTATTCATCCTTACTTTCCAACAACCTTCTTCTTCCCAAGTCTATTACACAATTCATTGCTGTAAGTGCATCTAACCCTAGAACACTATACTGATGTGGACCCAAATCTATAAGCCCAAAACTTCCAAGCAACCTTCTCGTTCCTATGTTGATCTTTAGAGGCATGCCTATTGGAATCGTTCCCCATCCTGATGAGGAATGAATCCATCTTATCTCCTCAGTGATTATATTATCAATACATATTCCATTGATGTTTAATATTGAAAAGGCCGCTCCTGTATTTATAGTAAAATAGACTGTTCTTATTACTCCATCTATCAGTAGTGTTGCTACGGTAAACCATCTATGATCCAAGTCCTCTATTAATCTTGCAATTTCTCCATCCAACAATTCAGTCTGATCTTCTCTACCACTCTCATATCCACTTTCTTCACTTTCACTCTCCATATTTCCTTCAAAAATAAAATCAACTCTACTTAAACTATACATATATACAAAGTTTTCTTTTTCTGCTTAAGGGCTTATTTTTGCTGTTTTAGTTTATTCTCCTTTCCACTTTTTCATTTGAGAGGGATGGAACCATTTGACTATTTTTCTTTTTCCTCGCTGAATTTCTAGCATGTATACAGTGGGGCTTGCTTTGTTAACAACTTTAACTGGACCTTCCCATACAGGACATAGGACATGATCTTTTTCTTTAAACTGCCTATACATCACTCTGTCTCCTATTTGCCATTCTTGTGGGTGCAGGATTGGTCCTAGTTTCTGATCCATTTGCTGAGCTTTTGCTTTCAAAGCTATTGCTATTTGCTTATGGGTTTCTGAAACAGATTTTAGGAGCTGCTGCATCCAGTGATCTGTTAGCACTTTTGGTTGTATCTCATCTGGAGCGTTTCCAACTAACCACCATTGTTCTAGCAATCTCATGTTTCTTCCTGTCATTGCTTTAAATGGTGTTACTCCATGAGATGCTACTGTTCCTCTAATAGCCATTAATATTAAAGGTAGCTTTTGATCCCAATTTTTCCCTTGCAAATTTACCACTTTTCTTAAGGCATTCTTGATAGTTCTATTAGTTCTTTCTACTTGTCCTGAACTTTGTGGATGTCCTGCTATATGCAATCTTTGCTTAATTCCAAATGCTTGGCACAGGCCTTTTGTTATTTCACCTACAAAGTGCAGACCCTGATCTGAATCTACCTCTTTTGGAATTCCCCATCTAGAAAAGACTTGATCAACTAATACCCTAGCAGTGGTTAGTGCTGTATTGTTCCTGATAGGAATGGTTTCTACCCATTTAGTGAAAGGATCAACAATCACTAAACAGTATTTGTTTCCCTTAGCAGTATTTGCAAGTGGACCTATATAATCAAGTTGTAACCTTGACCATGGACCTTCAATCCTTTGGTGTCCTAATTTCCCTTTTATTATTTTGTTGTCTGCATTGTTTGCTGCACAAGGTAGACAGTTATTCATATATTGCTCTAAATCTGATCTCATTTTAGGCTACCATCCTGCCATTTGTAGTCTGTCTAAAGTTTTATCTACACCGAAATGTCCATGATCATGTGCTAAGGCTATCATTTCTGTTCCAAGATCAGATGTTACTATCCATACTGGTATGTCTTCCTCTGCTTTGGCTGCTAGTATTAGTCCTGTTTCATGTCTTTTAACATGCCACCCATGGAATTCTCCTTTCTCTACTAGTTTCCTTATTTCGGGATCTTTTTTCTGCAATGCTACCAAATCAATTTGTTCTACTGGTTCTTCTCCTATGCTGGCTATTGCGGCTGCTTGAAACTGTATTTTGGGATTCCACGGAGACCCCTCCTTGGCTCCTAATTTAGCCTGCTCATCTGCTTTATTATTCCATTGAGCCTCTTCTATGTTTTTCCTATGTGCTTTTACTTTTCCCATCAAAACTGGTTGTGATCTTGTTTGAGCTAGGTTCCACAGGTATATCAATTTTTCAGAATGAGCTATGGGCTTGCCATCAGCTGATTTCATTCCCCTTTTCTGCCAATGAGGCATCCAATCTACTATAGCTCGTAATACCCAATCAGAATCTGTGAAGATAGCAACTTGTTTGTCTTCCGGGACTTTTTCTAATACTACAACAACCTCCACTATTTCAGCTGCTTGAGCTGAGTGTGGTAGGCATTGTCCCTTTATAACTCTTTCATCAGAGATTCTGATTGCTGCATATCCAGTGAAATGCTGTCCTTCCTTGCAATAACTTGATCCATCCACAAACCAAATCTCATCTACCTGATCTTTTACTTCCTGTAGTTTTGTTCCTCCTTGGAATAGTATAGGACCTTCTGGAAGGATTTCTGGCAATGGACACTTATGCTGTTCCCCTTCTATGATAAGTTCATAAGGGACTGGAGATAAAGCTGGACCTTTCTCCATGCTCACATTCTTATTTAGTAAGGCTAATGTCCATTTAGCTAACCTAGGACTGGATACATGACCCTCATTAATCTTTCCTGTCAGGACATATTTCACAGGGGAGTGTGAGGTTTTCAGTAACACTGGGGACAATCCAACTAGATATTCCCAATGCTGTGAAGCCCACACTAATGCTAATACTTCCTTTTCACAAGGAGTGAAGCCTTGTTCAACTCCGTTGAGATTTTTAGAAGCATAAGCCACAGGTCTCAGTCCAGTACCATGATCTTGACTGAGGACTGCACTCATTCCGGTGTCTGTGGTAGCTAATTGAAGCACGAAAGGTTTTTCTGTCTTTGGATAAGCTAATGCTGGAGCCTGTGCTAGTGCCTTTTTTAACTGGGTAAACGCTGTTTGCTGGTCTGTTCCCCATTCCCACTGGTTACCTTTCCTTAACAACTTGTATAATGGAGAAGCTTTTTCTGCATAGTTTTCCACAAAATCTCTAGAAAAGTTAGTCAACCCTAAAAATGATCTCAGAGTGGAAATATCTGTAGGAGCTGGCAATTTCTGTAGGAGTTCTACTCTTTGCTTATCTGGTGACCGTCCTTCTTGTCCCAGAATTAGTCCTAGATAATTTACCTGCTGCTGGCATATCTGTGCTTTTTCAGGGCTAACCTTGAAACCTATTTCCTCTATTTTCTGCAGAACTTGATCTAAAATTTCTTAATTTTCCTCTCTAGTCTTTGTGCTAATCAGGATGTCATCAACATAGGAGATGATATTATCCCTTTTGGGCACATCATCCCACATTTTGATCACATGCATGTGGCATATAGTGGGTGACAAATTAAAACCCTGTGGTGTTCTACAGAAGCACAATTGCCTGCCTTGAAAGGTAAAGACAAATTTATACCAACAGTCTGGGTGTAATGGTATGGAAAAGAACGCATTTGCTAGATCTAACACTGTAAACCATTTTGCTCCTCCTATTATAGAAGCCATTACCTCTGGATGTTTGGCCACAACTGGTGCAGTTATTGGAGTTACTTTGTTCAATGATCTAAAGTCAATAGTTAATCTCCATGTTTTTCCATCTGCTTTCAGAACTGGCCAAATAGCTGCATTATTCCTGCTTTGTTTTTCTACTATAATTCCTTGATCTATCAATCCCTGAATGGTTTTTGCTAATCTCTCTTCAGCTTCTTTGGGATATTTGTATTGTTTTTGAGGTGGGGGATCAGGTCCTGTAATTAAAACTTCTGCATTAATTTTCTCACATTCTGCTTTGCTTTTAACCCACACTGTTTTATGCTGTAAAGCAATTTCTAGAATTTCTTGTGGCCAATCAGGCCACTTTACTTCTTCTGCTGCTTTTACAGCAGATAGCCTATAGCCTGCTTCTATGATTATTGATTCTTTTTTAACATCTTTGTAACCTAGGGGCATTTTCCATAATGTTCTGTTCACCAAATCAACTATAAGCCTAAGATCTCTTAGAATGTCCATTCCTAATATTCCATTCCCATCTAGTTCCATGAGGCCAAATTGTCCCTTTCCAGATCTGTTTCCTAACCTAAAATTCACTATAGGGCTAAATGGAACCCTGCTTTCTGCTTCATTAAATCCCTGCAAGTTCCTAACAATGACTGGAGTTCCAAATAGATTTTTCCTTTTGGTGCTAATTAATGAGAAAGTGGTACCTGTATCAATTAGCATATTTTGTCTGAACGCTCCCTGTTTAAACTCTACATAAACTGTAGGTCTTTCCCATCTATCTTGATCTAAATGTCCCACTAAGTCAGCATGTTCTCTGGCTGACAGTGGGGAAATAGGGGGCGCTCGGCCTCCCTGTTCTTGATCTTGTGGGAGAGGAGGGGCAGATGGAGTTGGGCTTTCATATTTTGCTAGCCTCTTTAGTATTTCTGCAGTTGGCAACCCATGAATTTTCTCTTTTGGTTCAAACTGTAATAACTTTTTCCATGCCCATGTCCTAACTGAATCTTCTTTTCTTAAGGGATAAGGAGTAGCTGGACGAGAATAGGAATTTCCAATTCTATTCCCATTTCTATTCCACCCTTCATTTCTACCATTTCTAATCTGTCTAGGTGGAGAGTTCTCTTTCTTTGGTGGACCATTATTTGAAAAAGTTACTGTTGATACCCTTTCAATTCTTTTTCTAGGGACTGGGCAAGTTTCCCTTTGGATTTCATAGAGTGCCGTTGCTTTTTCCTCGATGTCCCTTAAAGGTGTTTCTGCTGGATCTATAGAAATCATTGCTGTTCTTACATTAGGGACAAACCCTAGCAATAAGGTTTTTCTAAATTGTAATACATCGTAATCTAAAAGATCTGCCCATCTCATATGTATAGCTTCTGCATCTTCCCTTGGAGTTGCAAGACCTGAATGTTTGTATACTAACTTTTTCCTAGCTATATAGGGTTCAGGTCTTTCTCCAGGCTGTTGCTTTTCCCTATGAAATCATATAACTGGATCTTCCCCAGGGAAAAAGAATTTTAAAACTTCCGTCTCTATATCATCCTTATCCTTTTCTTCTCCACCTTGTATATTATAGGGAAGCCCTGCAAAATTTTCCATACCCATACATTCCTTAAGCAGTGCTGATATATCCGCTCCTGTTAATCCTGGCATTCCTGTTATTCTGGTAAGCCATTTGACTACTGTACTCCTGTCTAGAATTCCTAAAGATCTTCCTAGGGCTTTAATTTGTCCAGGAGTATAGGGTCTTTCTTCTGTTCTTTCCTCTGTACCTCCATAGTGGCCTGCTTTTGTTTTCTTAGTTACTTTAGTGGTTACCACTGGTGCTACTGGAGGTGGTTTCTCAAGCTCTCTTAACTCTTTTCTTAAAGTACTGTATAAGGTTTCTTTTTGTATTGTCCCTTCACAATCTTCCTCAATATCCTCCCACTCATCTTCATCAGTTCCTACTTCCTCATACCTCCAACGACTTGCATTGCTGTTTACTACTGAGATTACTCCTTGACTAACTCTCAATTCCCTCTTTAAAGCTTCTATCTGTTTTAAACAATCTGCATGCTCTATCCTTCCTTTTTCTTTTGCATCTGAGAGCATTACTCTCACAGCAGCTTGGCTATCTGTTGCTACCTTTTCCCACTTTTCACTTTCTTTAAGCAATCTATTTATCTCCTCTTTTCCTTCTTCTATTTCCTTTTGAAACATTCTTATTTGAGTAGATTGTGTTAACAGGACAGATCTTAAGTTTATATTCTCAGCTTCTGAATTTCTTAGCTGTTTAACACTGCTATCTTTTTCTTTTTGTGATCTTTGTTTTTCTTCTATTAATTTTTCTATTTCTTTGTCTAATGTAGCTGCAACCAGATATAATCCTTGCGTAGCAGCTCTTTTTCTTTCCTTTTTACTAGGCTTTCCTTTAAAAATTCCTTTCTGATCTTCCTGAACCCACTGATCCCATTGCTTGCATAATTGTTGGAAAGCTCCTGGTCCTATAAAGGCATTTTCTTTCCATGGACCTTTTCCTATTTTCTGTACAAAATCTTCTAAACTATCTCCTAGCATTTTATCAGAGTGACTTTCACTGGTTTTACTATGCTGTTGTTTCTGTGCCCTCAACATCTTGTAATTTTATGCTAGAAGTTTTCTGCTTCAGATCTTTTCCAAACCTGACTTAATTAATTTTAATACTATTGGGCACCCCTTTTTTTTTCTAAATGCAAAACTAATTGCAATACTACCGTGCACTATTTCAGCACCACCTAATTATAATTGTGCACTATTTCAGCACAAACTGTCTGCCTTGAGCAACAACGGGGTTAGACTCTTCTCTCTAACCTGAGTAACACTGGACAGTATTTCTTAAACTCAATCTAGGGCTGAGCAACCCACCGGAATCTTCTAGTCTGACTTCTGTCAGTAAAACCTCAAAAGAGATCCCTGGTCTCTGGAGATACCTAGAAATTCCTAAGTTAGTCCACTACCAACCATAACCTTCCGAGACTAACTATAAACCTGTCTCATCCGTAGGGACGTCTCCCTCACGGTGGCCACAGGCCCTGTACCCCTCCAGCAAGGCTGTCCCATACCCTTGGCTATATTGGTTACAGGTTTGCTGGATATGGTCCTCCAGCTGGACTGCTCGAGCTAGCTTTTACTGGATACCAATGCCTCCAGGAGGGCAATTCTCTTTAGCTAGGCTTACTGGATATGTGCCTCCAGGAGGGCAATTTTAACTGAATAACTAAATCACCAAAGCGTACTCAACACCAATAACTCGACTCAAGTATTTCAGAACCATACGTGCACTTAAATCTTATCAAACACTTTTCTAATTCAATTGAATCAAATAAACCTTTAGATGTAATTAATTCAATTATATCAGGTAAATCTTTTAAATACACCTTTACTAATAAAACCAGTACATTTGCATTAATGTGTTTTACTTTAAATTTTTGTTTGCCAATTAACACTACTTTTATGGATGCACCCTTAAAAGTATTCCCTAAATTTTCCTTGATGACATTTTTTTCTATATATCTGCTCTTTAATTAAATTCTATTTACTGATTGATGTTACTTTTTTTATAAGCATGCTTTTAAATTACTGCAGTATTTTTACCTAATACAATTATTTTTAAACTTTTCCTATTTCGCTATAAAATTTTAAAAAGGTTTTATTGTCTGCCGGTTGAGCGCGAAAGGTTAAAGTTAAGGTGCCGGCTTGAAAAACCTTTCACAGTCAGCACAGCAGACAAGACTCCTAGAATTTTTAACTGCGCCACAACTTCATGGAGTCTTTAACTCCTCTATATCTTATGTTGCTTTTAGAGTCTGTGAACCCCCAAATTTAAGCGAAAAACTCCTGCCTGGCTCGCCAATTCTGTTCCCCCAAAAATTTGATCCCCAAAATCCAATCACTCAATTTATCAATTTTCAGACCGTCCAGCAGTCTGGATGTAATTACAATCTCAGGAGGTAACCCAAATTAGGTTATTTCGCTTAAACGGACAAATATCCAAACCCTGGGATAAATGTCCCAAGTTGGGGATTACGGCTACAGCCCACCGATCAAGTACAGACTCACAAGCAACAAAGATTCAGAGTCAATAATTTGTTTTGACCAAAAGCGGCTTTCTTGTAACATGTATTGTAAGCACTGACTAAAGCGCTACTGTCTCTTTAAGAAAAACCGCTACTTAACATCAAGCTTAAAGGCATTAAAATTATTCTGGGAAATTACAATATAAAGACACTACTTAAGTTATAACTACAACATAAAGCACTTAAGGGTCTATAGATACAATTAAAACATAAAATGCAACACTTATACAATTAAAAGCATAGAAGGCAACACTTTAACTTATAACTATAACACAAAGACAGTGAGGTAATTAAAAGAACATTCAGCGAGTGAGGGCCAGTCACTGGCTGAATGGAGAGATCTCAATTCTTAATGCTGCTCCTTAAGGTCTAACTCTGGGTTGCTTGTCTCCCTTAACTTAAATAAATTGCCTTAAAAGTTGCTTTAGAAAGGGCTTAGGCTTCCCCTGATACTGTTCCCTATGGGCATTCCTCCCCTCCTTGGGACCCTTTTCGCTTACCCCAAAAATCGATGAAAAAGGCTGAAAAATTGGAGTGCGGGGAACCAGCGGCTGGTCAGAGAGGTGTCCCTGTCAGGCCTTGCTCAGTTCTGGGCTGGTTGCTAGGCGACTGGGGCTCTGGCTCGGTTCAGAATGTTCAGCAGCAGGCAGAGGCAGTTGCTGGATGACTGGAGCTTCGGCATGGCTTCAGGGCGGACAGCGGCTTTCAGATCTGATGGCTGGGTGACCGGAGCCCCGACACTGCAGCGATTCACAGTTGCGGTGTCTGGAAGCCCGGGGGCTGCAGCGTTGGTATCTGGAAAACCCTTTGGAGACTGGGCACAGAGACCCAGCTCAGGGATTAAGTCCTGAGTTGCCGCTCAGAGACTGATTCCCTTTTTGCCTTTCAGAAACTAAGTCAGACACTAGACACTCTGCTCTCAGAAACTGAGTTAAACCCAGCTCTCAGAGCCTAAGTCCAAAACTTAGCTCTTAGGCTTCCACTAGAGA
>VOCP01066933.1:0-13166 GCA_007922195.1 Podocnemis expansa | reverse complement strand
ATTAGGACCTATGATGGTATCTGTTGTGCAGATATGTGGGCAGACTTAGCAGTGTGGTTTGTTGCAGGGGTGTGTGCCTGCTTCAATGGATGTTTGTATTGTTGACTGTGCTTCACGGGATGGGAAATTAGCAGATACACACAATACATGCTCCTTCCCTTTCACAGGTGAGAAGTCTGCCCAACCACCATTGCTAGAAGGCAACAGGCAGAATGAGAAGGGAATCAAGGGATAGGCAAAAGTTAAATTATAAACATCAAAGTAATTACTGAGGACAAATCTTTAAACCAAAACTCCTAATAAAGCGTTCCACTATAGCACACAGGACTTGCCTCCCTCATGCTGTTTCTGGGGGAGGGACCATCTCAAATTCAAAAATCCAACGCCTGGTTAAACTAATTGTTCTGCCATCTAGCAACCCAGTATTCCTTCCGTCATTTTCAGCAGACAATGCAGTCATGTATTCTAAGTGTGTGTATTAATGCCCTCAGAAAGGGAAGAGCTTTTGCATGCTTCTCCAATAAAGGCCCTGATCTGCCAATACACAGATGTGGTGTCTGACACTTTGCAGATAAAACAGCAAGGCAGAGAGGCAACAGACAGTGAGTCTAATCTTTTAAAGCTTGAGGTCCTGCTGGGTTAAATCTTCAGCGCCCTTTGGTCTAACTTCTGCCACAGAACCCTCTTTTGAGGGTTAAAGCTCATATTATTTAGGCAGTATCAGTGATTTAAAAAAAAACTTGTGTTAAAAAAGAAGTTCAGGTCACAAAATCAAGCACTTGAAAGTTAAGAAATACCAGAAGTAAGGTTGGCTCTGTGCAGCCTTAATTTAGCCCTCCAGCATATATTCATTATGTGATAACGTATATGAAAACAATCATACTATTGTTTCCATGAGATTCCTCTCTCATTTCACTGGTACACTAACATGAATGGGATTAAAATGTATAGTAGCAAAATTAAGCCTGTCATCTTCTTCCCTTGGGACTTTGATATACCTACTATTTCTGACACAGGCTTGATAGTCTAAACAACTAGGACACCTTTCAACCATTTTAGGGGAGATGTGATCCATCACCCAAGAATCAACTGTTTTATCTTTACCAGTCAATGCTTCCACTTGCTTTATACATGAAATTATCCCCATTTATTGATAAGAGAAACAGAGGTGCAGAGAAATTAAATGACTTGCAATAAAATAATAGCAGACCAGAAGAAGAAAAAGAACTAGAATCCAGCACTCCTGTCTCCAGTCCAGTTTCCTACCCAAAGGTTCATACTGTTTTTAAAAATATACTGAGTTATCAGCTGCATCAGAATTATGCAAGTGAATCTTTCATTCTTTTTTGATTAAAGCAGTGCAAGATTTTGTTCAAATGCTTTTCTTTTCTGGCTTAACCTATTTGGATTAAAAAGTCAACCTCAGTCCCAAGTGCATTAAAGGTCTGTGAGAGGGTGGCAACCAAGTGGAAGCACTCTGAGGGAATCTATGCAAGGTATAGACAGGCAGAATGCCTCCGAAAGGATGTTGCATAGCATTTTAAATGGCTGCTTTTATTGAAATCATGCAGGCTCACCCTAAAGTCTATTGCCAGATACTATCAGGCTTTCACTGCAGGGACAGAGAGCAACCAGCCACCACCAGGGAACTGCTACGCATGACTACCCGCAGGGAGCACCAATTTTGTATCACACTTGGAATTCCATCTATCCTAGAAAAATGAATTCTGTTAGAAAACATTACTAGCATGTTAAACACAAATGGAAGTTACTGCGCTGTAAACAGAGGTGCTTCAAGATGCGTGATCCATGTCTGGTTTCTGCACATGGTTCTGTCTCCACGTGTGTTCCATGTGCCAGAAATCACAGATTTGAAGATGCAGTATCTTCTGATCCACACCTCTGAAGTTGCTTCCATCACGCTCTGAGCCAAGGGCTCAAGAGGCAATGCAGAGCAACACCTCTCCACTTCCCCTTCTTGTAGTGAATCAGGTAAGATCCAAAACAGGGAAGGAGGGCTGGTATTGGAATACAGACCACACTTCTTTGAGTAACCTTCACATTCTTCTTTGAGCATTAGTCCATACATGTGTTGCACACACGAGACTGGTAAGCAGTATTCGAACTGGAGGAGAGTGTGAGGATACAGTTGGTATAGATACATATAATATTGGTGTCCCAGAGAGGTAGAACACCTTCATAAACACATACTTGGAGCTCCAGGTAGCTGCCTTATAAATGGCCAGCACAGATACTTCTTGAACAGATGCTGTTGAAGTTGCCTGTGCTATTCTGAAGAGGGGCCTTCACCCTGTCTGCGGGGAGGAATATTTGCCTGTTGGTAACACAGAATGATGGAGAATCTCTGAACAGATCATGCTTATCCTCTTGATTGCTCTGGTATACCAACAAATAACCTCAGTGTTTTCGTAATGGAATTTGGCATTCCGATGTTGAGATGGTGCAGTTTTCTCTCCTATTAGAAGCATGACATTTTAGAAAGAACACTGGTGACTTAACAGGTTGGCCTCCATCAGAAGAATTAAGTCTCATTTCAATGAAAAGTTCAGTTAGGGCTAGGCACTGACAGTAGCACTGGAAGAATGCTCCACAGTGGAATCCCCTTCTCCTTGAAGTGGTTTCTTCTGGAGTTGAAATGTCTCAAAGGAGGACTGAACTTGGCAGGAAGAAAGATTGCTGGAAGAGTAAAGCAAAGATGTCTTCATCCTCTCTCCATTGCATCTTCCCTTCCTGACTATAAGATTTAGGTGGACCTGCATGCTAAGACTCACCTGACTTAGAGTGAGTTGGCGAGAGGTCTTTTTCCTTAGAGTCAAATCTAGAAGGGTATCTGTCATTGTGCCTCTAAACATGTCCCTTACTCTTACAATAGGGCTTCTAAATGAATCCTGCCTCTGATCCAGATGTCATGCTCAGAGGGGCATTCCTTACAGTTTGAGGCCATGGTATGCCAAGAGTCTCTCCAGCCTGGATCTGACTGGTTTCTCAAACCTTCTCCGTGTGGTGTTTCCTCAGATGAAGCTGTCATCCCTCATGGCTTCAGTGAACGAAGGAGCAAAAAAGACTGCACTTGGAAGCAATGCACGTGAGTTTCCCCAACGTAGGAGAGATAACATTGGTGGTTCTTTGCTCACAGAGAAGAGGAAAGGTAGGAGACAAAGTTCTTAAACCCTGAGGCTGTGGACATGGTCCTTGTCCCTAGGGAGAAGCTCACCAATGTGCAGAAAATTAAGTATAAAACACTAGCATTAAGAATGCTAAAACTATGTACAACATATACATTTATGGGTTCTGCAAACAGAAGAGAATCACTGGGACCCAAAGGAGTCCAACTCTGGCCAGGTAGCAGTACAAAGAAACAGGAGAGGCATTGGTTACCTTGTCCTTTATACCCTTGGTTCAGAGCATGAGAAAAACTACTGCACAGTTAGGGACCAACAGACACTACGTGCCAGAAACCTCTAGTCTCAGGTGTATGCAGCACATGTGTATCTGCATGGGAATACAAAGAGGGACCAGTACTCTAAGAGCTTGGCATCTAATGGAATCAAAGCAGTCGTATTTAAAATACATTAGCTAGTTTCATTAACTCTAGAAGTTCCTAGCACAACTCTTTTTCATAAGGTAGACAGAGCAGGGAATCTCTACAGGGGGACAGAGTGGCGACAATGTAACTCAAACATTCACACCCTCAACCCCTTTCAATTTCACATTTAACAGGTATATCGTACTCAAGGGCCTCATGTCCTACTAATTAACTAACTGAAAACACGAAGAAATTAACACATTATGGAGGAATGGAAGTAATATTGGACAAATGAATACACCAAGGCCAGTGCTGTGTAGGTCTGGACCTCTAGCTTAAATATCTGATTGCTTTCATTGGGGGGGAAGAAAGTCAGTTTCAGCTCAAGAAGCAATTTTAATTCCCCAGTGAAAAGATTTCACCTTAACTTAATAAATTACTGAGTGCTAAATGGAAAGACTAATATTCTCTTCTTAAAGAGATATTTTCTCAAGAATTTCATGGTGAAATTTAAATGAAAATATTTATTATTATAACCATTTTGCAGGTCCATGCCCAGAGGAAATGGAATTTCCCATGTTATGCTCATTGCTGTGTCCTAACCAAAACACAAACTACTTAAATAATAACTCTCAATTAGAAGGCAAAGACAGAAGATGTTTCAATGAACATATTACAGAAAATATGAATGCACACCTCTCATGGAGTTTTCCCTTTCTAAATTCCTAAAGTACACGTAGCTATTATACAAATTATTTTCTTTTGACAACAACTACAAGGAACCTGGGCCTGCAATTTAGACTACTAACCTCCGTTTAATCAAATTGAATGATTTATAATGGAACTTCACGGAGACAGAAACTGAGTAATCATAAAGTACTCTTTCTGAAATCTATACTTTTAAAATTAGCCTGTTCTTTTTTTGGTTGCACCAAACAAGTACATAACCTAAGACAACTAAACTGAAATATTTAGTATAATAATCACACAGCTGTCATTCTATCGGTATTTCCTACTTTGAAAATAAAGAACAACTTCACCTGCACATTAATACAGCAACAGATCATTATCTGGTGACAGCTACTTCTCCCCTCACACTCCAGTTATTTTATTTAGCTTTCAATTTATAAAATAGACCAAGCTAAACAGTTAAATCAGTATAATAGCTGTAGTTTTAACAGCTTGCATACACCTCAACAGCATTATTGCCTTATCTACAGAGATTTCTGCAAACATGCTGAAGTCTATACATGTACTCAGAAATACCAGACACACATCCAGGCACATCAGAGAGATTCTCTATACTATAGAACTCTTCTTTCCTTTAGGAAAAGAAACAGGGAGCAAAATGGCTTATTCTAAACTCCAAAACCAAACACAGACTACACAGATTAACTCTGCAGACCAACGACACAAAAGCCAATTAACAGATTTTATGCTCAGAAGAGGCCATTAAAACCATCTAGTTTGACCTCCTGCTAGTCACAGGCCAGAGAATTTCACCCACTGAGTCCTCTACTGATCACAATTTGCAACTGCACTCTGTGATGTCTTTAAAAGACACACAGTCTTGATTTAGAAGTTGGGATAAATGTTCCATCACTTACAATAGCTGGTGATCTGCTCCAGCAGCTCAGGCATGAACGGATCACCATGTTTTCATTGCAGAAAATTTTTCTGATTAAGGACTAATTGACCCATTTGTTGCATGGAAAAGGAATTCCCACAGTTCACCATTACCTTCAGAAATTAAACTGCAATAAACCAAGAGGACCAAAAGCAGCATCCATGCTAATGTTCAGCAATAACGTATTCAAACACCCACTGGCATACAACACCATAGCACTGGGGTCTATCACATTCAGAAAAACAACTTCTAACCTGCTTGCTAATAAATACCCCTTCCCATAATAAAATGAGCCACTAGCCTAGCCAAACAAACAGGCCTTACATCACACTTGAAGTTTACCAAACATAAATACGCAGGCCCTCCACTGAGAATGCAACCTCTAGAAACTCAAAAGTGGGGAAAAAAGTGGTAATGACTCCTTTAAGGATCCCCTTTTCCTCAGAAGGTCAAGGGAATGGCTGCAGGAGAGGGAAGGGGAGGGGAAGGAAGGAAAGGGAAAACAACAGCTGAGCTAATGGCCACACCATTGCCCCTGTACACATGAGGAAGAATATATAAACCTTGCCTCTCCAGCCTGAGCACCTTCTCAAACCCCATTAGTATCTCTGACCCTCACCTCCTACCCACAGAATTAGCATAAGACCAGTTTTCTGGCATGCTGTGGCCATTGCACAGATCACTTTTTTGAGGATTAGGAAGGAATTTCTCTCTCACCAGCAGACTGCCCAGTGCAGGGAGGGAGGGGTTTTTTGGCCTTCCCCAAAGAAGCTCATGGAACTGGTGGGCTTGGTCAGGCTGTAAGGATTAAGGAACTGTACATGCTAACTGGCAGTTTAGCTCCCAGATGAGTTAAATAACAAAGCTGTGGCCTAATTAATCCACATCTGTTACATCACTTCTGTCCACACTACCAGGACAACTTACTTTCACTAGCCATGGCATGCTTCAATGCTGAAACAGAGCCAGAAAATCTCAACACTTGTGACAGAGCAGCTCTCTCCAGTAACAGCAAACGATGCCCTTTAGGACTTTATAGACTATAAACATTAATAGTTTCAACTGCTCCAGAATCAGACGGACAGTCGATGTAAACCATGGAGTACAGAGATCATTTACTACCTCAGAAAGTGATCCACTGTATCCTAGGCTAACTAAAGAGTGAGGATCCTCTCCACTGGTAGCCATACTGCTCAGTTAAATAGGCATGACTCACAGTGACCAAGAATGTGTTAGAGAAAAGTAGTCAGCTTCCAGGAAAAGTGAAATATAAAAATGCAGTACCTCCCAAAGCTGTCCCATGAGACTGCATCAGTGCTGGATCCAAAATGGCCCAGAGGGTTCATATTACATTTGAAAAGGCCAGACAAAAACAAACATTCAGTTGAAAGTGCATGGACAGGCTTTGGGCAGCCTTTAAATACTTGCCTCTACCTATCCATGCCAACTGAGTCTCATCAGAAGCGAGTCCTAGCCAGGTGCATGATACCTCAAATAAATCATAGTAACAGGAGTAATTTACTTATTAGACAGATCTATGTACAGGAGGAATGAGAAGTGGCCATAATTTAAAAAGGAGAAAAATGATGACATACTTAGAAATTAAAGACCATACTTGCAGAAAATTGCACTCCTTGAATTCATACATGTTGAAGTTATTCACACTGCTACCACAAGCTAAACAGAAACAAGTTCTGATACCTGATCATTTTTCCAAGTGCACTGAAAACCCATGTCCTTTGTTGTCCATATGCCGTTTCTTCAGGTCAGATAACCCAAACTGCTCTTTGAAGCTGCAATGGGTATAAGGTGTAAGACAGTCCAACAACAGATTCTTCTCTCTAAAAACAACAGAAATAAAAGAAAACTTATGTTGTGTTTAAACAAGGATGGATCTGAATAAACTGTCTCTAAGATCTATCCATCATAATGTGAAATGTCAGTAATGGCAACAGGAAAATATAATTCCTGCAGGGTGAAGGCAAGCAGTATTATCAGATCATTGCACTGATGTGACCTCTACAGTTATGAGCTACAAGTACCTACACAGGAGTGTACTCAATATTAGCTATTCTACTTTCACTTAAGTAGAAGCAAACAAGTAGAAAACATCTGTCATTAGATCATCTAGTGCATTCCCTGAGACCACAGAGTTGTTCTTCCCAACAGCTCCAGATCTAGGTTTTCTGGCACCCTGTGCAAACTATGATATTGCCCCCTCACCTCAGGATGCAGGGGTGGGTGAGGAGGGTGAACACCCCGGACCTGACAGTTTGGTGTGCCCATGCTGCTTCCCTGCAGGACCCACACTGCCTTTGGCAGAAGGGGGCGCTGCGCTTCAGTGTCTTTTCTGGTCCCATCCCCAGAGCAGAGTGAACATGCTCAACTACAAGTTTGGACCAGCAAGCTCAGGGCAGAGCGGGAGCATGGAGCCCAGGGCTGGGATTGGCCCTGGGCCTTACCCACCCCCCCAGAGTCGACCCTCTCTGTATGATTGTCCGACACCAGGCTATTGAGAATGACTAAAATGCCAGACCCTGAAACCCTGCCAGCACTCTTATGAAGCTATGCTGTGATTCATTTTAACTATTTACATACACAGCTGTGCTCTACAACAGGGGCGCTGCAACACACAGGAAAAGGATTCAGAGCACAGGCCCCCAAACCCACGTCCATCCCCCACCCACCCTAACTCCAAGCCCATGAACAGCATAGAGTGCAGCTCTGCCACGCATGCACACTGTGCTGGGCACAGAGCACAACACCTTGGAGCCAGGCAGATCCCTCTACTCCCTCTGACTCAAGAAAAAAGCCAATGACCCTAGCCCAGATGGGCCGGGTAGCTTCCACCCTCCAATGCTGAGCCAATGGAGCCAACTGCAGTGGGGTGGGCAGTCATCAGACAAACCCCAGTGAGGCTGCCATGTTCAAAGCCAGCAGCCTAGCCCAACTCTCTCCCAGCCTAGTGATAAAGGCAGCAACAGGTCTGGGCAACAGGCACAGCTCTCCCCAGGCTCAGCATAGCACAGAGCCAGCAGGGGAAGCCTCTTCCTCCACACTCTGCCATGTACCTACCATCTCAATTTAATGGGTAAGGAAACTGAGGCACATATCACAGAAGGCATTTGAATTCCCTCCCCATAAGATTATCCCCTGCATCCATGGTAGATCAGGGAACAAAGCCAAGTCGTCCTGAACCCCAGCCCCCTGCTCTAACCATTAGACCCCACTCCCCACCTAGAACTGCAAATAGAACCCAGGAGTCCTGATTAAACTCAGATCCATACTCTGTCCTTGGTCCATTCTTTGGTCCCTCTCTCCTCTGCCTCTTCCCTTAACCCCAAAAATTAAGTTGGGGACTGTCTCACATAAAAGAACATCTGACACTTGGGCATTCTGGTGGTATCGGGTGGTGATGGAGGAGTGGAGGGATCCCAAGTGAGAACTGCAATGTTCCCTCTAAGGGGAGAGGGCAGCTGAGCAACTCCTGTTGCTCGCTGCACTCCCCCCCCCACGGGGCCCACTGCGCAGCCCCCCCCGCTCCCGGCATCACCCCCCACTGGCCCCCCCGCGCCCGGCAGCAGTCCCCCCCGCTCCCACTCACCCCCCTCCACTCCTGACAGCCCCCCCGCTCCCAGCATCACCCCCCCCACTCACTTCCCCCCGCTCCCGGCGGGCCCCCAGCGCCCACAAACTTACCTTGGGGGCTGGACTGGAGCGGCAGGGCCCAGCCCTAACTCCTGGGCCAGAGAAGCTCTATGGAGCATGCTCAGATTTTGTGGGCATGCTCCGTTAGAGCTTCTCTGGGCGGGAGTTTTCAAAACTCCCTGCTCCACAGGAGCTCTATGGAGGGACTCTGGCTGCTGGCAGTGCGCTGCTGGCAGCCTTCTCTGCACTGGCGGCTGCAGCGGGCTGTGCTGCAGCGTGCCAGCGCAGCTTACAGGGAACACTGGAAGTCTATGACGTGGCTGTGAGGAGGGTAGAATGGGGTGTAGGAGGACAAAAGTGATGAGGGACCAAAACAGAGCGAGATCAATCACGCTCACCCCAGATCCCCGTCATGTCTAGTGGCATTTTCATCACATTTCCAGGTCAAAGCTGCTTTCAAATCTAATGCGAGTTCCAGGTGTGACTCACTCATGAACCACAGAGATCCCTCTCTGGGCTTAGTCCTGTTGTCACAGACCTGATGCTAGAAGAATCACTTCTGCTTTATACCAGGCAGAAGCAAGATCAGAATTATCATTCTGGGTTCTGAACTGTACCTGCCTTTTATTTAAGGCCATCATTTAGCTCAAAAAAGTGTATATTTGGGGTCCTCTCCTCCTGTACCCTGGCAGGGATGTGTAAATGCCAAAGGCAGTAGAAAAGCAGTCCCCACAAACGCAGGCCATGGGTCAGGACTCCTGGGTTCTGTTCCTGGGCTGGGCAGGGACTGGAAACTAACTGGCTGGGCGGGGGGGGCAGGGACTCCCCCTCACCATGACTTCCTCAGCCAGGGGTGGCTGAAGCCAGGATTTATTCTCCTCCACACACTTGCTTTGGCTCTACTGGGGCCAAGGGAGTCAGCATCCCCCACCCCCCTTTCCACTAGGTTTCCCCAGCAATGGATGCAGCGGGAGAAGTGGGGATGACTTATGTCCCCTCTCAGCTGCTGCCAGAGCCAAGGCAGGAGTTGGTTATCCGGCAGCATTCCCTCCCCTGCCCCTCATCCTCTCACAACCAGTAGTGTGACTTTTTGTCCTGTGTCTAGCTTCTGCTTGGGCCAAGTTGGATGGGTGGTCAGTTAGGTCAAGCACTGGCATCATCCCCCTGCTTTCCCCACTCAGTAAGGACTTTTGTCCCCACCCAGGCTCCTGACTTTCACATGGCCAGACAGAGTCACCACCATTACTGCACACCCCACCCTACCAGCTTTGTAACTGGCCCACTGGGAGCTGGAAGGAAGGAACTTACTCACCTGGCCTGGCGCTTTGGTAGCATTTGTTATCTGGGTCTGGGAACAGGGAGAGGGGAAAGGTTTCTTTTGCTGCTGTTGCAAGGAGTGTGCCCTGGCCTTAATAAATAAATTCATTAGTCTTTAAAAGTGCTATAGGATTCTTTGCTTTGCTGCTCCTATTGGCATCCAAAAGCCTGCCCTGAAAAGCAGCAGCCTCAGGCCTGATTTGCAGATTAGGGGGTGGTGGGCCATTGTTGTTAAATGCTTTATTAAACTGAGTAATCAGTGAAGGAAAGATGAGTGAAGAAAGGGTGGTTTGCAATCTGCTCAGCCAAAAAGCAAGAATTCAGTTCTAATTTGGGCCCCTTAAAGCCTAGTGCCCTAAGCAACTACCCAGTTCGCCTATATATGGTCCCAGTATATTTTCTTCTACGTTTTCCAATCCAATACAAACCATCACTGGTAATGTTGCACATGACACAAAATTGGCAATCTGATAAATAATGAAGAGGACAGGTCAATAATATAGAGTGATCTGAATCACCTGGTGAACTGGACGCAAGCAAACAATGTGTCTTCTAGTATGGCTACATGCATGTGTATACATCTGGGAACAAAGAATGTAAGCCAGACCTAGGTGGTTGGGGATTATCCTGGAAAGCAGTGACTCTGAAAAAGATATGGGGGTCGTGGTGACAACCAATGCAATGCTGTTGGCAAAAGGGCTAATGAGATCCTAGACTGCACAAACAGCAGAATCTCGAGTGAAAGTTTGTATTAGCTTTACATTTGGGTCTGTTGTGACTACTGCTGACAAAGTACTTCCAGTTCTGGTATCCAAAATTCAATAAGGGTATTGATAAATTGGAGAGGGTTCAGAGAACATCCATGAAAATGACTAAAGGATTAGAAAACATCTTATAATGATAGACTCAAGGAGCTCAGAACATCTAACAAGTTTCAGAAAATAAATCTGGGATATAATCATCTCAAAAGGAACTGTTCTTCCTACTGCCTGATGTGTGTTTGTAGTGAAGACCTCTTCACAGTAAGACCCATTAGAAATAATTAAGGTCCTCCAATCCTTAGCTCCCCTGCTGCTTAGATGTGGGGGGAAATTGTTTTATTTTTAAACAAAAAACTCATGTAAAAATGGAAAAAAGCCTTTAGTCAGAGCAGCTTCAATTATCAAAATGTCTGCAGTGGGTGCGGCTATATGCAGCACAGGTTTGTTGCCAGGGTCAGAGACTTTTCTTTCCAAAAGAATAGCGTTTATGGCCCCAATCCTGAAAAGATACAGGCACCTGCTTCAATTTATGCACAGTGCACAGTCCCATTTACGTCCATGAATTATTCCCACAGCATGGTGAGTTAGGCATGTGCCTAAGTCATTGAAGAATCAGATCACAGGAACATTTTAACCATTTTGGAAGTGAACACATTCCATCCTGCTAACCCACTCAGTCTGAATACATGGATTTGCATTGAAATAGACTTTAAATCTTTCTAATATAAACAGACTCTATGTAGCAAATCATATGGTATTTGGAGGTTTGTACCACCACCACCACCACCACCATTTTAAAAGAAAATATAAAATCAGAACCACCACTTCTAGTTACGATGTGTGGGGAGACTGAAATCTATTCAGTCAGAAGCTGCCATTCTACTTGCAGAGCTATTTCCATTCTCACATCCCCATCTTCAGTGTTAGTTTTCTGTGACTATTCTAGAAAGTTAATATACAGACAGGAATATCTTCTGAAACAGGCAACTTTAAGTAAACACCACAAAATATTCACAGACAATTTGTAATTGAGCATTCTATGATTCTATGATTCACACTAGAATTCTGGTTCTAAGTGTTACACAGCACACATGGCATGTTTCTGTTCTGCATCTTAGGAGGGTGTGTTTATATAAAACAGCTCAAATTATAAACACTGAATACTCAGAATGATCAATATAGAATAAGAAAACCATTTCTTTTCCTTCGAGCGCTGCTCACATCATTCAGTTACAGGTGTCTGCATGCAGAAGTGCATGGTAGCTCGGAAAGTCTTTAGTGTCAGCCTGTCAGGTCAGGACGCATGGCCAACACGCCCTCCACGCCGCAGCCACAGCTATATAGGTGACTGTGACCCTGACCCTCCCAGTTCCTTTTTCCACCATCAGCATCGGTTTGGATCAGCGTTATCCTGCGAAATGCAAGGGCCTGTTCTTTCGTGCGAAACTCGAAATGCCAGGATTCAAGCCGTGCTTAGGATGCTGCAAGGCTTTCCTGATGGACGATCCACATGAGAAGTGCCTTGCTTACTTGGTTGAGTCCCACATCACAGCAGACTGCCCCATCTGCAGATCCTTCAAGCGGAGGACTAGGCTGGAAAGGGAGTGTCACCTCCGCCTCATTTCGGGGACTGGAGCTGTGCCACTCGAAAGCAGCTGAGCCATCAGCGCTCCGCCAGACCTTCGATCGGCCTGGGCTCAAGCTCCCCGCCAATCCCTGATACCAGGCCCAAGATCTCGGCCCTCCATGGTACCTTCTAGGCACTGACCTCGTCGGTCTCCCAGTAGCCTTCCAGCCGCCCCGAGCAGGGCCCCTGCTCAGGCCCTGGCTCGCCAAGGGCGCTTAAATCTGGCTTTGGTGCAGAACACGAGGCATCCGGCTGCAATGGCACCGCTGGACATGGCACCGCCCACAAGTCCGGCACCACGGGCAAGCCCAGTGCCGCTACCAAGCCTGGTACCACTGGACCCGGCACTGTCGCTGATAACCCCACTTCTGGTATCATCACTTCCAGTACCGTTGGATTTGGCACTACCAACACCTGCACTGATGCTGGTACCGTCTCGGGCCTCCTTGCCTCTCTCAACCCAGCACCGTCGAATCCAGTACCAGGCCCAAGTTCTACGGCTCCTCACCGCTTCTCCGAGGAATTCTCGGTACCGGACTGCCGACTATCAGGGGGGAGGTCATCCAGGTCATCCTCAGAGGATCCCTTTCTTCCCCCCCAGGAGGAGCACCCGAGAAAGCGAGCCCACAAAAGCTCCGT
>VOCP01066932.1:0-13169 GCA_007922195.1 Podocnemis expansa | reverse complement strand
ATTAGGACCTATGATGGTATCTGTTGTGCAGATATGTGGGCAGACTTAGCAGTGTGGTTTGTTGCAGGGGTGTGTGCCTGCTTCAATGGATGTTTGTATTGTTGACTGTGCTTCACGGGATGGGAAATTAGCAGATACACACAATACATGCTCCTTCCCTTTCACAGGTGAGAAGTCTGCCCAACCACCATTGCTAGAAGGCAACAGGCAGAATGAGAAGGGAATCAAGGGATAGGCAAAAGTTAAATTATAAACATCAAAGTAATTACTGAGGACAAATCTTTAAACCAAAACTCCTAATAAAGCGTTCCACTATAGCACACAGGACTTGCCTCCCTCATGCTGTTTCTGGGGGAGGGACCATCTCAAATTCAAAAATCCAACGCCTGGTTAAACTAATTGTTCTGCCATCTAGCAACCCAGTATTCCTTCCGTCATTTTCAGCAGACAATGCAGTCATGTATTCTAAGTGTGTGTATTAATGCCCTCAGAAAGGGAAGAGCTTTTGCATGCTTCTCCAATAAAGGCCCTGATCTGCCAATACACAGATGTGGTGTCTGACACTTTGCAGATAAAACAGCAAGGCAGAGAGGCAACAGACAGTGAGTCTAATCTTTTAAAGCTTGAGGTCCTGCTGGGTTAAATCTTCAGCGCCCTTTGGTCTAACTTCTGCCACAGAACCCTCTTTTGAGGGTTAAAGCTCATATTATTTAGGCAGTATCAGTGATTTAAAAAAAAACTTGTGTTAAAAAAGAAGTTCAGGTCACAAAATCAAGCACTTGAAAGTTAAGAAATACCAGAAGTAAGGTTGGCTCTGTGCAGCCTTAATTTAGCCCTCCAGCATATATTCATTATGTGATAACGTATATGAAAACAATCATACTATTGTTTCCATGAGATTCCTCTCTCATTTCACTGGTACACTAACATGAATGGGATTAAAATGTATAGTAGCAAAATTAAGCCTGTCATCTTCTTCCCTTGGGACTTTGATATACCTACTATTTCTGACACAGGCTTGATAGTCTAAACAACTAGGACACCTTTCAACCATTTTAGGGGAGATGTGATCCATCACCCAAGAATCAACTGTTTTATCTTTACCAGTCAATGCTTCCACTTGCTTTATACATGAAATTATCCCCATTTATTGATAAGAGAAACAGAGGTGCAGAGAAATTAAATGACTTGCAATAAAATAATAGCAGACCAGAAGAAGAAAAAGAACTAGAATCCAGCACTCCTGTCTCCAGTCCAGTTTCCTACCCAAAGGTTCATACTGTTTTTAAAAATATACTGAGTTATCAGCTGCATCAGAATTATGCAAGTGAATCTTTCATTCTTTTTTGATTAAAGCAGTGCAAGATTTTGTTCAAATGCTTTTCTTTTCTGGCTTAACCTATTTGGATTAAAAAGTCAACCTCAGTCCCAAGTGCATTAAAGGTCTGTGAGAGGGTGGCAACCAAGTGGAAGCACTCTGAGGGAATCTATGCAAGGTATAGACAGGCAGAATGCCTCCGAAAGGATGTTGCATAGCATTTTAAATGGCTGCTTTTATTGAAATCATGCAGGCTCACCCTAAAGTCTATTGCCAGATACTATCAGGCTTTCACTGCAGGGACAGAGAGCAACCAGCCACCACCAGGGAACTGCTACGCATGACTACCCGCAGGGAGCACCAATTTTGTATCACACTTGGAATTCCATCTATCCTAGAAAAATGAATTCTGTTAGAAAACATTACTAGCATGTTAAACACAAATGGAAGTTACTGCGCTGTAAACAGAGGTGCTTCAAGATGCGTGATCCATGTCTGGTTTCTGCACATGGTTCTGTCTCCACGTGTGTTCCATGTGCCAGAAATCACAGATTTGAAGATGCAGTATCTTCTGATCCACACCTCTGAAGTTGCTTCCATCACGCTCTGAGCCAAGGGCTCAAGAGGCAATGCAGAGCAACACCTCTCCACTTCCCCTTCTTGTAGTGAATCAGGTAAGATCCAAAACAGGGAAGGAGGGCTGGTATTGGAATACAGACCACACTTCTTTGAGTAACCTTCACATTCTTCTTTGAGCATTAGTCCATACATGTGTTGCACACACGAGACTGGTAAGCAGTATTCGAACTGGAGGAGAGTGTGAGGATACAGTTGGTATAGATACATATAATATTGGTGTCCCAGAGAGGTAGAACACCTTCATAAACACATACTTGGAGCTCCAGGTAGCTGCCTTATAAATGGCCAGCACAGATACTTCTTGAACAGATGCTGTTGAAGTTGCCTGTGCTATTCTGAAGAGGGGCCTTCACCCTGTCTGCGGGGAGGAATATTTGCCTGTTGGTAACACAGAATGATGGAGAATCTCTGAACAGATCATGCTTATCCTCTTGATTGCTCTGGTATACCAACAAATAACCTCAGTGTTTTCGTAATGGAATTTGGCATTCCGATGTTGAGATGGTGCAGTTTTCTCTCCTATTAGAAGCATGACATTTTAGAAAGAACACTGGTGACTTAACAGGTTGGCCTCCATCAGAAGAATTAAGTCTCATTTCAATGAAAAGTTCAGTTAGGGCTAGGCACTGACAGTAGCACTGGAAGAATGCTCCACAGTGGAATCCCCTTCTCCTTGAAGTGGTTTCTTCTGGAGTTGAAATGTCTCAAAGGAGGACTGAACTTGGCAGGAAGAAAGATTGCTGGAAGAGTAAAGCAAAGATGTCTTCATCCTCTCTCCATTGCATCTTCCCTTCCTGACTATAAGATTTAGGTGGACCTGCATGCTAAGACTCACCTGACTTAGAGTGAGTTGGCGAGAGGTCTTTTTCCTTAGAGTCAAATCTAGAAGGGTATCTGTCATTGTGCCTCTAAACATGTCCCTTACTCTTACAATAGGGCTTCTAAATGAATCCTGCCTCTGATCCAGATGTCATGCTCAGAGGGGCATTCCTTACAGTTTGAGGCCATGGTATGCCAAGAGTCTCTCCAGCCTGGATCTGACTGGTTTCTCAAACCTTCTCCGTGTGGTGTTTCCTCAGATGAAGCTGTCATCCCTCATGGCTTCAGTGAACGAAGGAGCAAAAAAGACTGCACTTGGAAGCAATGCACGTGAGTTTCCCCAACGTAGGAGAGATAACATTGGTGGTTCTTTGCTCACAGAGAAGAGGAAAGGTAGGAGACAAAGTTCTTAAACCCTGAGGCTGTGGACATGGTCCTTGTCCCTAGGGAGAAGCTCACCAATGTGCAGAAAATTAAGTATAAAACACTAGCATTAAGAATGCTAAAACTATGTACAACATATACATTTATGGGTTCTGCAAACAGAAGAGAATCACTGGGACCCAAAGGAGTCCAACTCTGGCCAGGTAGCAGTACAAAGAAACAGGAGAGGCATTGGTTACCTTGTCCTTTATACCCTTGGTTCAGAGCATGAGAAAAACTACTGCACAGTTAGGGACCAACAGACACTACGTGCCAGAAACCTCTAGTCTCAGGTGTATGCAGCACATGTGTATCTGCATGGGAATACAAAGAGGGACCAGTACTCTAAGAGCTTGGCATCTAATGGAATCAAAGCAGTCGTATTTAAAATACATTAGCTAGTTTCATTAACTCTAGAAGTTCCTAGCACAACTCTTTTTCATAAGGTAGACAGAGCAGGGAATCTCTACAGGGGGACAGAGTGGCGACAATGTAACTCAAACATTCACACCCTCAACCCCTTTCAATTTCACATTTAACAGGTATATCGTACTCAAGGGCCTCATGTCCTACTAATTAACTAACTGAAAACACGAAGAAATTAACACATTATGGAGGAATGGAAGTAATATTGGACAAATGAATACACCAAGGCCAGTGCTGTGTAGGTCTGGACCTCTAGCTTAAATATCTGATTGCTTTCATTGGGGGGGAAGAAAGTCAGTTTCAGCTCAAGAAGCAATTTTAATTCCCCAGTGAAAAGATTTCACCTTAACTTAATAAATTACTGAGTGCTAAATGGAAAGACTAATATTCTCTTCTTAAAGAGATATTTTCTCAAGAATTTCATGGTGAAATTTAAATGAAAATATTTATTATTATAACCATTTTGCAGGTCCATGCCCAGAGGAAATGGAATTTCCCATGTTATGCTCATTGCTGTGTCCTAACCAAAACACAAACTACTTAAATAATAACTCTCAATTAGAAGGCAAAGACAGAAGATGTTTCAATGAACATATTACAGAAAATATGAATGCACACCTCTCATGGAGTTTTCCCTTTCTAAATTCCTAAAGTACACGTAGCTATTATACAAATTATTTTCTTTTGACAACAACTACAAGGAACCTGGGCCTGCAATTTAGACTACTAACCTCCGTTTAATCAAATTGAATGATTTATAATGGAACTTCACGGAGACAGAAACTGAGTAATCATAAAGTACTCTTTCTGAAATCTATACTTTTAAAATTAGCCTGTTCTTTTTTTGGTTGCACCAAACAAGTACATAACCTAAGACAACTAAACTGAAATATTTAGTATAATAATCACACAGCTGTCATTCTATCGGTATTTCCTACTTTGAAAATAAAGAACAACTTCACCTGCACATTAATACAGCAACAGATCATTATCTGGTGACAGCTACTTCTCCCCTCACACTCCAGTTATTTTATTTAGCTTTCAATTTATAAAATAGACCAAGCTAAACAGTTAAATCAGTATAATAGCTGTAGTTTTAACAGCTTGCATACACCTCAACAGCATTATTGCCTTATCTACAGAGATTTCTGCAAACATGCTGAAGTCTATACATGTACTCAGAAATACCAGACACACATCCAGGCACATCAGAGAGATTCTCTATACTATAGAACTCTTCTTTCCTTTAGGAAAAGAAACAGGGAGCAAAATGGCTTATTCTAAACTCCAAAACCAAACACAGACTACACAGATTAACTCTGCAGACCAACGACACAAAAGCCAATTAACAGATTTTATGCTCAGAAGAGGCCATTAAAACCATCTAGTTTGACCTCCTGCTAGTCACAGGCCAGAGAATTTCACCCACTGAGTCCTCTACTGATCACAATTTGCAACTGCACTCTGTGATGTCTTTAAAAGACACACAGTCTTGATTTAGAAGTTGGGATAAATGTTCCATCACTTACAATAGCTGGTGATCTGCTCCAGCAGCTCAGGCATGAACGGATCACCATGTTTTCATTGCAGAAAATTTTTCTGATTAAGGACTAATTGACCCATTTGTTGCATGGAAAAGGAATTCCCACAGTTCACCATTACCTTCAGAAATTAAACTGCAATAAACCAAGAGGACCAAAAGCAGCATCCATGCTAATGTTCAGCAATAACGTATTCAAACACCCACTGGCATACAACACCATAGCACTGGGGTCTATCACATTCAGAAAAACAACTTCTAACCTGCTTGCTAATAAATACCCCTTCCCATAATAAAATGAGCCACTAGCCTAGCCAAACAAACAGGCCTTACATCACACTTGAAGTTTACCAAACATAAATACGCAGGCCCTCCACTGAGAATGCAACCTCTAGAAACTCAAAAGTGGGGAAAAAAGTGGTAATGACTCCTTTAAGGATCCCCTTTTCCTCAGAAGGTCAAGGGAATGGCTGCAGGAGAGGGAAGGGGAGGGGAAGGAAGGAAAGGGAAAACAACAGCTGAGCTAATGGCCACACCATTGCCCCTGTACACATGAGGAAGAATATATAAACCTTGCCTCTCCAGCCTGAGCACCTTCTCAAACCCCATTAGTATCTCTGACCCTCACCTCCTACCCACAGAATTAGCATAAGACCAGTTTTCTGGCATGCTGTGGCCATTGCACAGATCACTTTTTTGAGGATTAGGAAGGAATTTCTCTCTCACCAGCAGACTGCCCAGTGCAGGGAGGGAGGGGTTTTTTGGCCTTCCCCAAAGAAGCTCATGGAACTGGTGGGCTTGGTCAGGCTGTAAGGATTAAGGAACTGTACATGCTAACTGGCAGTTTAGCTCCCAGATGAGTTAAATAACAAAGCTGTGGCCTAATTAATCCACATCTGTTACATCACTTCTGTCCACACTACCAGGACAACTTACTTTCACTAGCCATGGCATGCTTCAATGCTGAAACAGAGCCAGAAAATCTCAACACTTGTGACAGAGCAGCTCTCTCCAGTAACAGCAAACGATGCCCTTTAGGACTTTATAGACTATAAACATTAATAGTTTCAACTGCTCCAGAATCAGACGGACAGTCGATGTAAACCATGGAGTACAGAGATCATTTACTACCTCAGAAAGTGATCCACTGTATCCTAGGCTAACTAAAGAGTGAGGATCCTCTCCACTGGTAGCCATACTGCTCAGTTAAATAGGCATGACTCACAGTGACCAAGAATGTGTTAGAGAAAAGTAGTCAGCTTCCAGGAAAAGTGAAATATAAAAATGCAGTACCTCCCAAAGCTGTCCCATGAGACTGCATCAGTGCTGGATCCAAAATGGCCCAGAGGGTTCATATTACATTTGAAAAGGCCAGACAAAAACAAACATTCAGTTGAAAGTGCATGGACAGGCTTTGGGCAGCCTTTAAATACTTGCCTCTACCTATCCATGCCAACTGAGTCTCATCAGAAGCGAGTCCTAGCCAGGTGCATGATACCTCAAATAAATCATAGTAACAGGAGTAATTTACTTATTAGACAGATCTATGTACAGGAGGAATGAGAAGTGGCCATAATTTAAAAAGGAGAAAAATGATGACATACTTAGAAATTAAAGACCATACTTGCAGAAAATTGCACTCCTTGAATTCATACATGTTGAAGTTATTCACACTGCTACCACAAGCTAAACAGAAACAAGTTCTGATACCTGATCATTTTTCCAAGTGCACTGAAAACCCATGTCCTTTGTTGTCCATATGCCGTTTCTTCAGGTCAGATAACCCAAACTGCTCTTTGAAGCTGCAATGGGTATAAGGTGTAAGACAGTCCAACAACAGATTCTTCTCTCTAAAAACAACAGAAATAAAAGAAAACTTATGTTGTGTTTAAACAAGGATGGATCTGAATAAACTGTCTCTAAGATCTATCCATCATAATGTGAAATGTCAGTAATGGCAACAGGAAAATATAATTCCTGCAGGGTGAAGGCAAGCAGTATTATCAGATCATTGCACTGATGTGACCTCTACAGTTATGAGCTACAAGTACCTACACAGGAGTGTACTCAATATTAGCTATTCTACTTTCACTTAAGTAGAAGCAAACAAGTAGAAAACATCTGTCATTAGATCATCTAGTGCATTCCCTGAGACCACAGAGTTGTTCTTCCCAACAGCTCCAGATCTAGGTTTTCTGGCACCCTGTGCAAACTATGATATTGCCCCCTCACCTCAGGATGCAGGGGTGGGTGAGGAGGGTGAACACCCCGGACCTGACAGTTTGGTGTGCCCATGCTGCTTCCCTGCAGGACCCACACTGCCTTTGGCAGAAGGGGGCGCTGCGCTTCAGTGTCTTTTCTGGTCCCATCCCCAGAGCAGAGTGAACATGCTCAACTACAAGTTTGGACCAGCAAGCTCAGGGCAGAGCGGGAGCATGGAGCCCAGGGCTGGGATTGGCCCTGGGCCTTACCCACCCCCCCCAGAGTCGACCCTCTCTGTATGATTGTCCGACACCAGGCTATTGAGAATGACTAAAATGCCAGACCCTGAAACCCTGCCAGCACTCTTATGAAGCTATGCTGTGATTCATTTTAACTATTTACATACACAGCTGTGCTCTACAACAGGGGCGCTGCAACACACAGGAAAAGGATTCAGAGCACAGGCCCCCAAACCCACGTCCATCCCCCACCCACCCTAACTCCAAGCCCATGAACAGCATAGAGTGCAGCTCTGCCACGCATGCACACTGTGCTGGGCACAGAGCACAACACCTTGGAGCCAGGCAGATCCCTCTACTCCCTCTGACTCAAGAAAAAAGCCAATGACCCTAGCCCAGATGGGCCGGGTAGCTTCCACCCTCCAATGCTGAGCCAATGGAGCCAACTGCAGTGGGGTGGGCAGTCATCAGACAAACCCCAGTGAGGCTGCCATGTTCAAAGCCAGCAGCCTAGCCCAACTCTCTCCCAGCCTAGTGATAAAGGCAGCAACAGGTCTGGGCAACAGGCACAGCTCTCCCCAGGCTCAGCATAGCACAGAGCCAGCAGGGGAAGCCTCTTCCTCCACACTCTGCCATGTACCTACCATCTCAATTTAATGGGTAAGGAAACTGAGGCACATATCACAGAAGGCATTTGAATTCCCTCCCCATAAGATTATCCCCTGCATCCATGGTAGATCAGGGAACAAAGCCAAGTCGTCCTGAACCCCAGCCCCCTGCTCTAACCATTAGACCCCACTCCCCACCTAGAACTGCAAATAGAACCCAGGAGTCCTGATTAAACTCAGATCCATACTCTGTCCTTGGTCCATTCTTTGGTCCCTCTCTCCTCTGCCTCTTCCCTTAACCCCAAAAATTAAGTTGGGGACTGTCTCACATAAAAGAACATCTGACACTTGGGCATTCTGGTGGTATCGGGTGGTGATGGAGGAGTGGAGGGATCCCAAGTGAGAACTGCAATGTTCCCTCTAAGGGGAGAGGGCAGCTGAGCAACTCCTGTTGCTCGCTGCACTCCCCCCCCCCACGGGGCCCACTGCGCAGCCCCCCCCGCTCCCGGCATCACCCCCCACTGGCCCCCCCGCGCCCGGCAGCAGTCCCCCCCGCTCCCACTCACCCCCCTCCACTCCTGACAGCCCCCCCGCTCCCAGCATCACCCCCCCCACTCACTTCCCCCCGCTCCCGGCGGGCCCCCAGCGCCCACAAACTTACCTTGGGGGCTGGACTGGAGCGGCAGGGCCCAGCCCTAACTCCTGGGCCAGAGAAGCTCTATGGAGCATGCTCAGATTTTGTGGGCATGCTCCGTTAGAGCTTCTCTGGGCGGGAGTTTTCAAAACTCCCTGCTCCACAGGAGCTCTATGGAGGGACTCTGGCTGCTGGCAGTGCGCTGCTGGCAGCCTTCTCTGCACTGGCGGCTGCAGCGGGCTGTGCTGCAGCGTGCCAGCGCAGCTTACAGGGAACACTGGAAGTCTATGACGTGGCTGTGAGGAGGGTAGAATGGGGTGTAGGAGGACAAAAGTGATGAGGGACCAAAACAGAGCGAGATCAATCACGCTCACCCCAGATCCCCGTCATGTCTAGTGGCATTTTCATCACATTTCCAGGTCAAAGCTGCTTTCAAATCTAATGCGAGTTCCAGGTGTGACTCACTCATGAACCACAGAGATCCCTCTCTGGGCTTAGTCCTGTTGTCACAGACCTGATGCTAGAAGAATCACTTCTGCTTTATACCAGGCAGAAGCAAGATCAGAATTATCATTCTGGGTTCTGAACTGTACCTGCCTTTTATTTAAGGCCATCATTTAGCTCAAAAAAGTGTATATTTGGGGTCCTCTCCTCCTGTACCCTGGCAGGGATGTGTAAATGCCAAAGGCAGTAGAAAAGCAGTCCCCACAAACGCAGGCCATGGGTCAGGACTCCTGGGTTCTGTTCCTGGGCTGGGCAGGGACTGGAAACTAACTGGCTGGGCGGGGGGGGCAGGGACTCCCCCTCACCATGACTTCCTCAGCCAGGGGTGGCTGAAGCCAGGATTTATTCTCCTCCACACACTTGCTTTGGCTCTACTGGGGCCAAGGGAGTCAGCATCCCCCACCCCCCTTTCCACTAGGTTTCCCCAGCAATGGATGCAGCGGGAGAAGTGGGGATGACTTATGTCCCCTCTCAGCTGCTGCCAGAGCCAAGGCAGGAGTTGGTTATCCGGCAGCATTCCCTCCCCTGCCCCTCATCCTCTCACAACCAGTAGTGTGACTTTTTGTCCTGTGTCTAGCTTCTGCTTGGGCCAAGTTGGATGGGTGGTCAGTTAGGTCAAGCACTGGCATCATCCCCCTGCTTTCCCCACTCAGTAAGGACTTTTGTCCCCACCCAGGCTCCTGACTTTCACATGGCCAGACAGAGTCACCACCATTACTGCACACCCCACCCTACCAGCTTTGTAACTGGCCCACTGGGAGCTGGAAGGAAGGAACTTACTCACCTGGCCTGGCGCTTTGGTAGCATTTGTTATCTGGGTCTGGGAACAGGGAGAGGGGAAAGGTTTCTTTTGCTGCTGTTGCAAGGAGTGTGCCCTGGCCTTAATAAATAAATTCATTAGTCTTTAAAAGTGCTATAGGATTCTTTGCTTTGCTGCTCCTATTGGCATCCAAAAGCCTGCCCTGAAAAGCAGCAGCCTCAGGCCTGATTTGCAGATTAGGGGGTGGTGGGCCATTGTTGTTAAATGCTTTATTAAACTGAGTAATCAGTGAAGGAAAGATGAGTGAAGAAAGGGTGGTTTGCAATCTGCTCAGCCAAAAAGCAAGAATTCAGTTCTAATTTGGGCCCCTTAAAGCCTAGTGCCCTAAGCAACTACCCAGTTCGCCTATATATGGTCCCAGTATATTTTCTTCTACGTTTTCCAATCCAATACAAACCATCACTGGTAATGTTGCACATGACACAAAATTGGCAATCTGATAAATAATGAAGAGGACAGGTCAATAATATAGAGTGATCTGAATCACCTGGTGAACTGGACGCAAGCAAACAATGTGTCTTCTAGTATGGCTACATGCATGTGTATACATCTGGGAACAAAGAATGTAAGCCAGACCTAGGTGGTTGGGGATTATCCTGGAAAGCAGTGACTCTGAAAAAGATATGGGGGTCGTGGTGACAACCAATGCAATGCTGTTGGCAAAAGGGCTAATGAGATCCTAGACTGCACAAACAGCAGAATCTCGAGTGAAAGTTTGTATTAGCTTTACATTTGGGTCTGTTGTGACTACTGCTGACAAAGTACTTCCAGTTCTGGTATCCAAAATTCAATAAGGGTATTGATAAATTGGAGAGGGTTCAGAGAACATCCATGAAAATGACTAAAGGATTAGAAAACATCTTATAATGATAGACTCAAGGAGCTCAGAACATCTAACAAGTTTCAGAAAATAAATCTGGGATATAATCATCTCAAAAGGAACTGTTCTTCCTACTGCCTGATGTGTGTTTGTAGTGAAGACCTCTTCACAGTAAGACCCATTAGAAATAATTAAGGTCCTCCAATCCTTAGCTCCCCTGCTGCTTAGATGTGGGGGGAAATTGTTTTATTTTTAAACAAAAAACTCATGTAAAAATGGAAAAAAGCCTTTAGTCAGAGCAGCTTCAATTATCAAAATGTCTGCAGTGGGTGCGGCTATATGCAGCACAGGTTTGTTGCCAGGGTCAGAGACTTTTCTTTCCAAAAGAATAGCGTTTATGGCCCCAATCCTGAAAAGATACAGGCACCTGCTTCAATTTATGCACAGTGCACAGTCCCATTTACGTCCATGAATTATTCCCACAGCATGGTGAGTTAGGCATGTGCCTAAGTCATTGAAGAATCAGATCACAGGAACATTTTAACCATTTTGGAAGTGAACACATTCCATCCTGCTAACCCACTCAGTCTGAATACATGGATTTGCATTGAAATAGACTTTAAATCTTTCTAATATAAACAGACTCTATGTAGCAAATCATATGGTATTTGGAGGTTTGTACCACCACCACCACCACCACCATTTTAAAAGAAAATATAAAATCAGAACCACCACTTCTAGTTACGATGTGTGGGGAGACTGAAATCTATTCAGTCAGAAGCTGCCATTCTACTTGCAGAGCTATTTCCATTCTCACATCCCCATCTTCAGTGTTAGTTTTCTGTGACTATTCTAGAAAGTTAATATACAGACAGGAATATCTTCTGAAACAGGCAACTTTAAGTAAACACCACAAAATATTCACAGACAATTTGTAATTGAGCATTCTATGATTCTATGATTCACACTAGAATTCTGGTTCTAAGTGTTACACAGCACACATGGCATGTTTCTGTTCTGCATCTTAGGAGGGTGTGTTTATATAAAACAGCTCAAATTATAAACACTGAATACTCAGAATGATCAATATAGAATAAGAAAACCATTTCTTTTCCTTCGAGCGCTGCTCACATCATTCAGTTACAGGTGTCTGCATGCAGAAGTGCATGGTAGCTCGGAAAGTCTTTAGTGTCAGCCTGTCAGGTCAGGACGCATGGCCAACACGCCCTCCACGCCGCAGCCACAGCTATATAGGTGACTGTGACCCTGACCCTCCCAGTTCCTTTTTCCACCATCAGCATCGGTTTGGATCAGCGTTATCCTGCGAAATGCAAGGGCCTGTTCTTTCGTGCGAAACTCGAAATGCCAGGATTCAAGCCGTGCTTAGGATGCTGCAAGGCTTTCCTGATGGACGATCCACATGAGAAGTGCCTTGCTTACTTGGTTGAGTCCCACATCACAGCAGACTGCCCCATCTGCAGATCCTTCAAGCGGAGGACTAGGCTGGAAAGGGAGTGTCACCTCCGCCTCATTTCGGGGACTGGAGCTGTGCCACTCGAAAGCAGCTGAGCCATCAGCGCTCCGCCAGACCTTCGATCGGCCTGGGCTCAAGCTCCCCGCCAATCCCTGATACCAGGCCCAAGATCTCGGCCCTCCATGGTACCTTCTAGGCACTGACCTCGTCGGTCTCCCAGTAGCCTTCCAGCCGCCCCGAGCAGGGCCCCTGCTCAGGCCCTGGCTCGCCAAGGGCGCTTAAATCTGGCTTTGGTGCAGAACACGAGGCATCCGGCTGCAATGGCACCGCTGGACATGGCACCGCCCACAAGTCCGGCACCACGGGCAAGCCCAGTGCCGCTACCAAGCCTGGTACCACTGGACCCGGCACTGTCGCTGATAACCCCACTTCTGGTATCATCACTTCCAGTACCGTTGGATTTGGCACTACCAACACCTGCACTGATGCTGGTACCGTCTCGGGCCTCCTTGCCTCTCTCAACCCAGCACCGTCGAATCCAGTACCAGGCCCAAGTTCTACGGCTCCTCACCGCTTCTCCGAGGAATTCTCGGTACCGGACTGCCGACTATCAGGGGGGAGGTCATCCAGGTCATCCTCAGAGGATCCCTTTCTTCCCCCCCCAGGAGGAGCACCCGAGAAAGCGAGCCCACAAAAGCTCCGT
>VOCP01066767.1:0-13716 GCA_007922195.1 Podocnemis expansa | reverse complement strand
AGTGCATGGTGCCAAAATGTCCTTTCCATAACTTGATAAAGCTGTGGAGGTGAAAAATCTAAATCAGTGGTAGATTTCCTGAAAGCTAGTGTGGATGTTACTTGAGTGGAGTGACTGAACAGTGAGAGTGTTTGAGCATGCTAACCCTGTGCCTTCAAAGAACCTGGAATATGTAATTTACAGGCTTCTGGGGAAAACAACAATTGATGATAAAACAAACAAGGAGTCCTGTGGTGCTTAAGGACTAACAAATATATTGCTTGCATGAACCTTCATGGGAGAACCCCATTTCATCAGATACTTTGAAGAATAATTCATAGAAATATTAAAGATGTAATGGAGATATCAGGTAAGTACTTGTTTTAAATATAGTAACAGCCAAAAGACTGGGAATGAAAGGCAGCCATGAGATTATTTTCTTTATTATGCACCCTAATATGTCCATCAGAAGGAACCATAATGCATTGAAGTGATGTGGTATTTTGGTAGAGATTTTTCTCAAATTGAAATGGAGCCCCAAAATGATGGGGCAGGTAAAGATACAAGGGACTGAAAATAGGTTTTTCAGAAATACTATAGCCTTACCTTAATGCAGCTAGAAGCCCATTGTTTTGATTTCAGCTGTTTAGCACCCTTCTCTTAGCACCATTTTTCTGAAAAGAGATGTCTGGAATCTTTTTGACTTTTAAAATTTCAATAGAATTTACCCTCTGGGGCCATCAAGACATCTTAAATGCTGCCAGTTTCCAAGGGGGTAGCTGTTAGTCTAGTCCAGGGAGGGGGGGGAAAAAAACAAGGAGTCTCCCACAAGCTCATGAGAAAGATCTGTTAGTCTAAGTGCCACATAACTCCTTGTGTATCTTAAATGCTGTCAGTGATGATTAGGTGGCTTCCCTGTGAATTGTAACTCTGCATGTAGAACACAGGAGATGAGGGAAGTGGGCAGAATTGTGACACTTAAGATCCAGATTGAATACAACTTTGGTCTTGCATTGTTTGAAAGCCATGGATTAGCTTCTTTTGATTGTATAGCAATTTGGGTAAATATTAAACTTGTGTTTTTATTAATAAAAAACTTGAAATTTTCATTGGTTTAGATCTTTCAATTTTTGTTGCATGCATTTGCACACATTTGTTCAGAAAGTTTTGCACACAGGCTGAAAATTTTGCAAACAAGCCACTAAACCTTAGAGGGAACATTACATTCCTGCCACCAAATGCCACTGTAGGTGGCTTCGTTTGGCTGTCACTGGGACACACGAGGGTCACCCCGTGCCTGTGGTTCCATATGACACACAAATAAGCTGCCCAGACTAGCTTCTCTTTGTAGTGTGGTGCTCCTCAAAGGAGCCACTCCAGGCAGCTTCTTTCTGCACCATGCCTGGGAACCTATGAAAGGAGCTGCTGCTTTTTGTGGCAAGCCTGGGAAGCATTGCCACTCCAGCCATGCCTGCTGTTGAATTTTCAGGCAGCCACCACACTTCTCTGGCAGAGGAGGCTGCTGGCATTAGCTGAGGGTTGGGGAGGAAGGATCAGCACAGGTGTTGGCAAAGGTAGCTGGCCCCTGACTGAAGTCACTGTACACAGGGCATAGCCCTTCAGTTGACTTAATTGTTAAATCAGGTGTTGGCAAACTTTGCTGACCACCCTGCCCACTGCACCCTCAGTGGGTGCTGGATGCAGGGTCAGGGCTGGTACCCCCAGCAATGGTGGGTGGCATCTGGGGGGATCACAGTTGGGGCCAGGAATGCCTGGTACCCCCTGGCAGTAGCAGGGGGTCTCTAGGGGTCAGGGTTGGGGCCACTCATGGCCCCCCAGGGGTTGGCTCCTGCCCCTGGCTGCAGCAGACAGCTTCTAAGTGGTGTGGGGTGAGAGCTGGCCAGAAGTCACCCCTGGTGGTAGCTGAGCTGGTTGACCCACCCACTCCTCTCTAGCCAGGGCCAGCAGCTACCTGCACATCTTCCTAGCCATGCTCCTTGGCAAGGGCCTGGGGGAGCAGCTCTGACTCAGCCCCATGCCATTTCTGGCACAGGTGCCAGGGGTTGACATGTGCATTGAGTCAATATTAGGAGGTGGGGTTAAGTCAACTTAAGAAAACACTTAAGTTGACTTAAAAGTGAACATCAATGCAGGAATTGGTAGGTTGCCTTAATTTTCCTTAAGGCAACTTAAGACTCCAATATAGATGTATGCAAAGACACTTGATTTGGTACATCAAACCACATGGACTAACAAAACCAGAATGATACAAAACTAAAGTGGTGAACTGAATAAAAGGGGGGAGCATTTCAGTTGGGGCCACTCACAAATGTCATGTTTGACCTACTCCATTGAACACTTCTCTCAGGGGCTTGGAAGAAAGGCTAAAATCCTTGTTGAAGTTTCTGAATGACTGCAGGAGGTCTTTCATTTTCTGTTGGGAGCATGAACTCAGCTTTAATAAAAGGATAATTTTAGCATGAGCTGTGAACAAACAAAACATACTGTACTTTATAATTGATTCTTTTCATTCAGAAACACTTGTATCCTAAAATGTCACTGACCCATGTCTATTTCACACATCCAAGAAAACCAACTGATCAACAGTTGCTAAAACAATTGTATAATTCCAAATTCCCATGTACAGAATAGTATGAGGACAGTTTTGGGACACTATTGTATTGATTATGGCAGGGGTGCCCAAAATTTTCACACAGGGGGGCCTTAGAGCCTGATTGGTGTGGGCCCATGGAGTCACGTGGCACTTCAAGACTGATATTTATTTTTCACATGAGCTTTTGCGGAAGAAAATCCCACTTTGTCAGATGCTTCAAAGATGGGTGAACTTACAGAATGGAATGAAAACAAATGCAAGGGGGTGTAAAACATAGGATCAGGCCATACAGTAACAGCAAATCAGAGCAATTGTTAGGTTCAAACCCTGGGAAGCCTGAAGTCAAATTACCTTTTGTAATGGGAAAAGAACCTATAGTCTCAAGTTCTGCTTTCACACAAAATGGAGGCTGCCATTTCCTGGAGCAAGTAGTTTCCCTTTTTCTGACAAAGCCCATAATAGAATAGTCAAAAAGGAGGGATACAATTATACAATCTTGTGAACAGCAAGGGAAAAATAGACAAAGAACAGAATCTCTGGCTATGTTTTTCTACTATGTTGCAGCTACTTTATTGCAATGGATTCTGCTTACAACCCTATAGCGAGAACACTGTTGCACTTCCTGAAGTTATGAACCAGAGCGTTTACACATACCACTAAACAGTCTATCATGAAAGGAATGAAGCTGCATTCACGTGAACTGAAGCGTGATACACATTCTGCGTAGTCACACTATGGTGCTCCTCTATTTCAGGAATGAAGACGTTTAAAAAACTTGGTTAGGTGAAATAAAACATCCTTTCAAGACACAAAGGAGCAACTGTGTTAGTCTGGTTCAGTAAAACAAAGAAGGATCTTGTGGCACTTAAAGACTAATTACATTTCTTGCATGAGCTTTTGTGGGAGAAAATTCAGATCACTAGTATACTCACAGTAAAAGAGAATTTAATTGATTGTTGGAAAGGACCTCATGAGATCATCAAATCCAACCCCCTGGGAATTGAATCCATGATCTTCTACTATTAAGTCAAAGCACTAACCACTACACCATTCATTGAATGTTTTGAAGATGGAGGAACTTCAGATGCAAGTCTGATGATGTGACATTTTTCTCCCACAAAAGCTCATGCAATAAATATAATTGTTAGTCTTTTAAGTGCCATAGGACACCTTGTTCGTTATACAACATACTGGGTGCAAGCCGAGTTGCTGTGCTGACATCACTTAGTGCTTGCATCAGTGGCTGCGTATGTGTGTGTCTGTCTGGGGTTGGCTCTGTGGGGTGGGGGGGGAGGGTGCTGGAGGGCTCAGAGGCCAGCAATTACACTTAAACCCCTGCAGCAGGGGTAGTTTACCCCAACCGCTGACCAAGAGTCTTCCTCATCCATCCGCCGGTTTCTCTGGCTGACCCCCACTTGGGCTCCTTCCTCACTTCCCTCCCCGAGTCCAGGGCGCCTTCCTGGCTGACCCCCACCGCTGTGACCCTCCAAAAGCCCCCCCTTCCTCTTTGCCCGACTGCAGCGCTGCTCCCTGCCCACAGCCTGCCCCCGCCCCCAGCATGATAAGGGCGGGAAATTTCAAACCGCACTCGGCTGACTTTCTTCCGGCTGGCTAAGGTCTTGCTGCCAGGTGTGCTGCGCCGTGCTGTTGCACATGCAGCTTACAGGGAAGACTGATGGAGCGTGCACAGATTTCAGCGCTGCTTGCAAAAATGTGCACAAAAGAAATTGTTGGCCCACACAGCCTATGCAAAACTAGGGGGAAGACTGGTTAGGGCAGGACAGTGCTGGGGGGGGGTGGATTAGGACCCAGCCGGCAGGGTCTGGGGAGACAAGAAGTGTGGCCAGGGGAAGGATCAAGGGTGGGGCCTGGGCAAGGGGGCGAGGGCGGGGCCAGCAGTAGGGGGGTAAGGGGCTGAGGGGGGTAAAGGGGTGTGGGGCCAGGAGGGGGGAAGAGACAGGTTGGGGTAAGGGGCGTGGCCACGAGGGAGGGGCGTGGCCTGGGGCAGGGGGCGTGGCCACGAGGCACAGGGCGGGGCCAGGCGCCTGGGGGGCTAGGCAGGTCAAAGGGGGCGTGGCCAGGCACAGGGGAGAAGCAGGGAGAGGACCAGCCGGGGTCAGGGGTCACGAAAAGATGGGGCCCGGAGGGGGGGGCGCCCCCTCTCCGCGCGCGACACTCACCCACCGCCGAGCAGCGCGCGCGCCAGCCGCCTCCAACGCCTCTCTGGGCAACTTCCGGCTCCGTCTCCTAGCGACGGCCTGCACTTCCGGTCAGCTGAGCGCCCTCCGCCCAACTGCGCGTGCGCGGAATGCGGCCGCCGGCGCCGATTGGCTGAGAAGTGTCGACGTCATTGGGCGGGGCGGACCGCGCTGCCGCATAAAAGGGCGGGACGCCGGCTGGCCGCGCACGTGGGTGAGTCGCTCCAGCCTCCACGTGGGAGGAGCGGCCGCTGGCCCCGGGCTCTTGGCGTGGCTGGGCGCCCGGCAGGCCGGCGTGTCCCGCCTCGTGCTTGTTCTCTTCTAGGTTTCTAGGAGGAAGGCGGCGGCGACGAGAGCAAGGCACAGCGCTGAAGACCTTAAATGTCCCCTTGGAGGTGGGTGCTGAGCAGAGTCCGGTGCCCTCGGCCGGTGCTGCTCGGATGCTGTGGGTCCTTGCAGGTAGCAACCTCCACAATGGGGCTGAACTTGGCTGATTGTAGCTCCTCTGGCAGTCATTCTCACAGAACAGTGATTGAAATAGTTTCTCCCGGCAAGCTGCTAAAAAGAAACAACTCACCCCCACTGGGGCTCTCTCGATGCGGATGTGATCCCTGGGTCCAGGCTGTTTTCCATCTTTGGAGTGCAGAAAGTGGGGCCTGCAAACAGCCTTAAAAGCCCCTAGCTTTGAAGCCTGGGCTTAAATCTCTCCAGACCACAGATTTGGAGTGGTATCACTGCTGCCACCCAAATGCAAAAAAACTCTTGAAACCCAGGAAGGTGCACTTGGGAATTGCTTCCTGTGCAGTGTGCTCAATTGCTTTTATTCTTTTCTTGGCGTCATTGATCCCAGCTGGGCTATCAAGCTAGGACAGGACTCCCTTTAGTACAAAAACAACAAAGGGTTGTGTGGCACTTAAAGTCTAATAGATTTATTTTTTGCATGAGCTTTCATAGGAGAAGATCCTACTTCCTCAGATGCTTATCTGAGGAAGTGGGATCTTCTCCCATGAAAGCTCATGCAAAAAATAAACTTTTTAGTCTAGTCTAATAAAAAACAAGGAGTTGTGTGGCACTGTAAGACTAACACAGCTATTCCTTTTGAAATTCTCTTTAGTACAGCAGTCTTAAACCCAAATCACTAGGACTAGTACAGGGCTGCATGAGGGTTAGTCAAATACCATGAGGGCTGCACCACTGCCATACCAAAAAAGTGCAAATATCATTAACTGTCATTGCAGGAAACAGCTTTAGGGGCTGCATGTTTGAGACCCCTGCTTTAGTAGCTGCATCACCTCAGACTGCACAGCCACACAAACCTCTTGCCTTTCAGGACACAAAACCAGAACTTAATGAAAAGGTAAAATTTCTGAAAACAGGTAAGCTGAGTTGCTTCTCTGGGCTTTAACTTGGGTAGTTAGAGGGTAATGGGAGGGGGGTACATGTGGTCAGCACAGAGGAAGCCAAAAACAAAGAAATAGCCTGACCATGTCTAACTAAATGCTCCTTGTTCTACTCAAGCCTGGCTAGTTACAAACTGAGCTTACCTTTAGCAAGGATGTTGCTGGATCTTTCCACAGGCCTTTCTGCTGGGCTTCCTCCTGAGCCTTCCAGGAGCTCTGCTGCATCCAAACAGCAACAGGTAAGGTTGCTGCTCCAATTCCAAAACCTGTGCTTTGTTCCTATTGGCTGTCCTGGGACTCACTGACCAGAGTGTTAACCCCTTCCTCCCCAAGGGTTACTACACTTGGGAGTGCAATAGCTAGAGTTCCCAAGGGGAAGCTGTCTTAGTTTCTTCCAGCAAGGGAAGCAAGGAGTCTGGTGGCATTTTTAAAGACTAATGAATTTATTTATTGCATCAGCTTTTGTGGAGAGAGAAACCCAATTTGTCAGATGCTTTGAAGGCAGGGGTAGGCAATCCTTGGCTTGTGTGCCAACAGCAGCATGGGCCCCCCTCTGCAGTACCACAGAAATTGCCAGTCCTGCACTGTTCCCTCTAAGGTGCATGGTTGTATGGCCACACACTTGAAAAAACCCTGCTGCGCAAGATTTTCCTGCCCCTGCACATGGGGTAGTTCAGGGTGGCAGCCTGGCTGAGGTTGGGACCAGGAAGGCCTGGGTTGGGCCTGCCCTGCAGTTGGGGAACAGCCAGCAGCAGGAGGCCCCAGGTCCTGCAGCAAGGCCAAGAATCAGCCGGGGCGCCTGTGCTGGGCTGAGGATTGTCAGGACATAGCACTCCAGTGTGTCTCCCCGAGGCCAGAGGAAGGGAGGGTCTGTGGGGTGGGGCCAGCCCCTGCCACTCTTCCCTCCCCTTCCAGCTGGGGCCTGGCTGTTCACATGGCCAGCTCCAGCCAAGGCTCCCCCTTGTCAGCCAGCACTGGCCAGTGAAGGGGAGTTGGGGTGGTCAGGCAGCAAGCAGGGGACATGGAGGGGGTGTGGGGAGGGAGGAGAAGGGGTTGGGGTGGTGGGGTTTACAGGCCTGGGGGGATGAAGAGGGTGGGGGGTTAGGAGGGCTGGAATAGGGGCAGGGAGTTGGGATTGGGTAGGGTTACCAGATGTCCAGCAAAAGGAGGACATGTCCTTTTTGCCCTGCTGTGCTCTGGGCATTTGGGGAAAAAGTGCAATTTGTCCAGGTTTTTGCCAGATGCCTGGGGCAGCTCTAGAGCCTGCAGCTCCAGAACACATTTTTCTGTCCTTCGGCCCAGTAGCTGCAATGCCTGGTGGGGTTGGGGATTTGCAGAGGATCCCTTGCTGGGCTGCTGCATCTATATTGGCAGTGAAGGAAGCTGGCTGGGGCAGGGCTGGCTGCAGCTGGGGAAGTGGTTTGGGTCTACCTTGTTACTTCCACTGCTTGTTGCTTCTTTCCAGTTTGCAACTCAGGTCTGCTGCCCTCTCCCCCCTGTTTTGGGGAAGGCTTGCTCTTATTTTTCTGGGAGGTTGGGGCTTTTCAACTGGATGGTGTCTCTCACAGACAACCCTGTGGTCCCTGCTTCAATTTCTGCTGTGCTGCCCTGCTTGGCTTAGTTTCTGGGGAGGTTTCTTTCTCTAATGGCTCAGTTAAGCCAGGTCTTTATTCTTTCTAATGGGCATTGCCTTTTTGCAACAAATCTTTTGTTTACAGGTCAAGAAAAGTTCACTTTGGGTTGTGAAGATGGTTGAGTGCATGTGATTTTTTTCAGTTTGCTTCTCCTTTCCAAGGTAAGATTAGTCTGCTATAGATGTATCCTTAAATTTTATGAAGATGCACCAAAGTGCAAGTATACCTTCTAAAGTAGCTGCTGGGCTGGGACTGATCTTATAGTTTAAACGAAGTCAAGGGAAAACTTCACTGAGCAAGGATTGCAATATTTGTCCCTTTGTTAGTAGTTTATCAAATCCCAGAAGACAGTTTGGTTTTGCTTTTTGCATATATATGCTATGCTTATTTTTATTTTAGGGTGAGTTTCTTTTGGTATATTTAGGAAAAAACTGGTCATCTTGGGTGCAGCATTTGATAGCCAAAAACATCTAATTCTACTCCCAATTTGTGTATTTCACACAAAAATAAATGGAAAATGTCAATGCTTATAAAATAGATATATATCTGTGGTTTATAGCAGACAGTAGGATGTGATGTCTAGAAACTTGCATTTTAAGTAAAGGCTGTGTTTCAGGCATGTCTGCACACAAACCAGCAGCTCTCACTTCTGATTGCTCCTTTCCTGTGTGTGTAAAACTTGTCTGATTTTTTTAAATACTGCAGTGAGCCTCAAAACTGAGGCTAGGCAGGGATTTCCTTCCACACCCCAGTTGTCAGCTAGTAACAGTGATACCAGATTAGTGAGCACCCTCTGCACTCCCCCTTTGAATTTCAAGTGTTGGTGAGAATCCTGCTGACAGATCACTTTTCCTTTACAAGCCAACACCTCAAATTCTGCTAGACTTTATGTAGTCAAGGGCCAGCCCCTCTGTGTATCAAACAGTGGAAGGGAATTCTGTGAAGAACTTACTGTGTTAAAACTGCTTTTAATCTTGTCCATAATTGCTACATTAAATTTATTGGAGGCTTGCTTCCCTTTGTAACTCACTATGTAAAAATATCAATCTGGATAGGAGTTCTGCAGCATGATTGTCTTTGCACCTTGATATAAATATTAAATACTTTTGTAACTCCTTAAGTGGCTGGCTTTATGGTTACTTTAATATGAAGATGAAAATTACATATGCCATTCATTTGGTATTCCTGAGCTGTTGCTCTTGCAGTTCATCTCACACTCTAACTAGGGACTAGACAGATTTCTCTGGAGTTAAGTGATCAGTGGGGCAAGGATTTGGTAGGGGGCAGTGGCTGGGTGGATGAAGGGGCCTGGGCTGGGCCCCAAATGTGTGCCCTCCTTTTGTGCTTCCCTGTCCTTCTTTCTGTGCTTTGGTATCTGGTAACCCTAGGATTGGGGCTTTCTTCAGCTTTCTAAACAAGAGGTTTGACAAAGAGTAAGTGCCATTCATAGCCTGAAGTTTGAAAATCCTCATGTGGGAAACAGTGAGTGCATGGTGCCAAAATGTCCTTTCCATAACTTGATAAAGCTGTGGAGGTGAAAAATCTAAATCAGTGGTAGATTTCCTGAAAGCTAGTGTGGATGTTACTTGAGTGGAGTGACTGAACAGTGAGAGTGTTTGAGCATGCTAACCCTGTGCCTTCAAAGAACCTGGAATATGTAATTTACAGGCTTCTGGGGAAAACAACAATTGATGATAAAACAAACAAGGAGTCCTGTGGTGCTTAAGGACTAACAAATATATTGCTTGCATGAACCTTCATGGGAGAACCCCATTTCATCAGATACTTTGAAGAATAATTCATAGAAATATTAAAGATGTAATGGAGATATCAGGTAAGTACTTGTTTTAAATATAGTAACAGCCAAAAGACTGGGAATGAAAGGCAGCCATGAGATTATTTTCTTTATTATGCACCCTAATATGTCCATCAGAAGGAACCATAATGCATTGAAGTGATGTGGTATTTTGGTAGAGATTTTTCTCAAATTGAAATGGAGCCCCAAAATGATGGGGCAGGTAAAGATACAAGGGACTGAAAATAGGTTTTTCAGAAATACTATAGCCTTACCTTAATGCAGCTAGAAGCCCATTGTTTTGATTTCAGCTGTTTAGCACCCTTCTCTTAGCACCATTTTTCTGAAAAGAGATGTCTGGAATCTTTTTGACTTTTAAAATTTCAATAGAATTTACCCTCTGGGGCCATCAAGACATCTTAAATGCTGCCAGTTTCCAAGGGGGTAGCTGTTAGTCTAGTCCAGGGAGGGGGGGGAAAAAAACAAGGAGTCTCCCACAAGCTCATGAGAAAGATCTGTTAGTCTAAGTGCCACATAACTCCTTGTGTATCTTAAATGCTGTCAGTGATGATTAGGTGGCTTCCCTGTGAATTGTAACTCTGCATGTAGAACACAGGAGATGAGGGAAGTGGGCAGAATTGTGACACTTAAGATCCAGATTGAATACAACTTTGGTCTTGCATTGTTTGAAAGCCATGGATTAGCTTCTTTTGATTGTATAGCAATTTGGGTAAATATTAAACTTGTGTTTTTATTAATAAAAAACTTGAAATTTTCATTGGTTTAGATCTTTCAATTTTTGTTGCATGCATTTGCACACATTTGTTCAGAAAGTTTTGCACACAGGCTGAAAATTTTGCAAACAAGCCACTAAACCTTAGAGGGAACATTACATTCCTGCCACCAAATGCCACTGTAGGTGGCTTCGTTTGGCTGTCACTGGGACACACGAGGGTCACCCCGTGCCTGTGGTTCCATATGACACACAAATAAGCTGCCCAGACTAGCTTCTCTTTGTAGTGTGGTGCTCCTCAAAGGAGCCACTCCAGGCAGCTTCTTTCTGCACCATGCCTGGGAACCTATGAAAGGAGCTGCTGCTTTTTGTGGCAAGCCTGGGAAGCATTGCCACTCCAGCCATGCCTGCTGTTGAATTTTCAGGCAGCCACCACACTTCTCTGGCAGAGGAGGCTGCTGGCATTAGCTGAGGGTTGGGGAGGAAGGATCAGCACAGGTGTTGGCAAAGGTAGCTGGCCCCTGACTGAAGTCACTGTACACAGGGCATAGCCCTTCAGTTGACTTAATTGTTAAATCAGGTGTTGGCAAACTTTGCTGACCACCCTGCCCACTGCACCCTCAGTGGGTGCTGGATGCAGGGTCAGGGCTGGTACCCCCAGCAATGGTGGGTGGCATCTGGGGGGATCACAGTTGGGGCCAGGAATGCCTGGTACCCCCTGGCAGTAGCAGGGGGTCTCTAGGGGTCAGGGTTGGGGCCACTCATGGCCCCCCAGGGGTTGGCTCCTGCCCCTGGCTGCAGCAGACAGCTTCTAAGTGGTGTGGGGTGAGAGCTGGCCAGAAGTCACCCCTGGTGGTAGCTGAGCTGGTTGACCCACCCACTCCTCTCTAGCCAGGGCCAGCAGCTACCTGCACATCTTCCTAGCCATGCTCCTTGGCAAGGGCCTGGGGGAGCAGCTCTGACTCAGCCCCATGCCATTTCTGGCACAGGTGCCAGGGGTTGACATGTGCATTGAGTCAATATTAGGAGGTGGGGTTAAGTCAACTTAAGAAAACACTTAAGTTGACTTAAAAGTGAACATCAATGCAGGAATTGGTAGGTTGCCTTAATTTTCCTTAAGGCAACTTAAGACTCCAATATAGATGTATGCAAAGACACTTGATTTGGTACATCAAACCACATGGACTAACAAAACCAGAATGATACAAAACTAAAGTGGTGAACTGAATAAAAGGGGGGAGCATTTCAGTTGGGGCCACTCACAAATGTCATGTTTGACCTACTCCATTGAACACTTCTCTCAGGGGCTTGGAAGAAAGGCTAAAATCCTTGTTGAAGTTTCTGAATGACTGCAGGAGGTCTTTCATTTTCTGTTGGGAGCATGAACTCAGCTTTAATAAAAGGATAATTTTAGCATGAGCTGTGAACAAACAAAACATACTGTACTTTATAATTGATTCTTTTCATTCAGAAACACTTGTATCCTAAAATGTCACTGACCCATGTCTATTTCACACATCCAAGAAAACCAACTGATCAACAGTTGCTAAAACAATTGTATAATTCCAAATTCCCATGTACAGAATAGTATGAGGACAGTTTTGGGACACTATTGTATTGATTATGGCAGGGGTGCCCAAAATTTTCACACAGGGGGGCCTTAGAGCCTGATTGGTGTGGGCCCATGGAGTCACGTGGCACTTCAAGACTGATATTTATTTTTCACATGAGCTTTTGCGGAAGAAAATCCCACTTTGTCAGATGCTTCAAAGATGGGTGAACTTACAGAATGGAATGAAAACAAATGCAAGGGGGTGTAAAACATAGGATCAGGCCATACAGTAACAGCAAATCAGAGCAATTGTTAGGTTCAAACCCTGGGAAGCCTGAAGTCAAATTACCTTTTGTAATGGGAAAAGAACCTATAGTCTCAAGTTCTGCTTTCACACAAAATGGAGGCTGCCATTTCCTGGAGCAAGTAGTTTCCCTTTTTCTGACAAAGCCCATAATAGAATAGTCAAAAAGGAGGGATACAATTATACAATCTTGTGAACAGCAAGGGAAAAATAGACAAAGAACAGAATCTCTGGCTATGTTTTTCTACTATGTTGCAGCTACTTTATTGCAATGGATTCTGCTTACAACCCTATAGCGAGAACACTGTTGCACTTCCTGAAGTTATGAACCAGAGCGTTTACACATACCACTAAACAGTCTATCATGAAAGGAATGAAGCTGCATTCACGTGAACTGAAGCGTGATACACATTCTGCGTAGTCACACTATGGTGCTCCTCTATTTCAGGAATGAAGACGTTTAAAAAACTTGGTTAGGTGAAATAAAACATCCTTTCAAGACACAAAGGAGCAACTGTGTTAGTCTGGTTCAGTAAAACAAAGAAGGATCTTGTGGCACTTAAAGACTAATTACATTTCTTGCATGAGCTTTTGTGGGAGAAAATTCAGATCACTAGTATACTCACAGTAAAAGAGAATTTAATTGATTGTTGGAAAGGACCTCATGAGATCATCAAATCCAACCCCCTGGGAATTGAATCCATGATCTTCTACTATTAAGTCAAAGCACTAACCACTACACCATTCATTGAATGTTTTGAAGATGGAGGAACTTCAGATGCAAGTCTGATGATGTGACATTTTTCTCCCACAAAAGCTCATGCAATAAATATAATTGTTAGTCTTTTAAGTGCCATAGGACACCTTGTTCGTTATACAACATACTGGGTGCAAGCCGAGTTGCTGTGCTGACATCACTTAGTGCTTGCATCAGTGGCTGCGTATGTGTGTGTCTGTCTGGGGTTGGCTCTGTGGGGTGGGGGGGGAGGGTGCTGGAGGGCTCAGAGGCCAGCAATTACACTTAAACCCCTGCAGCAGGGGTAGTTTACCCCAACCGCTGACCAAGAGTCTTCCTCATCCATCCGCCGGTTTCTCTGGCTGACCCCCACTTGGGCTCCTTCCTCACTTCCCTCCCCGAGTCCAGGGCGCCTTCCTGGCTGACCCCCACCGCTGTGACCCTCCAAAAGCCCCCCCTTCCTCTTTGCCCGACTGCAGCGCTGCTCCCTGCCCACAGCCTGCCCCCGCCCCCAGCATGATAAGGGCGGGAAATTTCAAACCGCACTCGGCTGACTTTCTTCCGGCTGGCTAAGGTCTTGCTGCCAGGTGTGCTGCGCCGTGCTGTTGCACATGCAGCTTACAGGGAAGACTGATGGAGCGTGCACAGATTTCAGCGCTGCTTGCAAAAATGTGCACAAAAGAAATTGTTGGCCCACACAGCCTATGCAAAACTAGGGGGAAGACTGGTTAGGGCAGGACAGTGCTGGGGGGGGGTGGATTAGGACCCAGC
>ML683622.1:0-12114 GCA_007922195.1 Podocnemis expansa | reverse complement strand
GGGTAAAGTGCCCAGCCGCGCTTTACCCCGCCAGTGCCTGCAATCCCCGCGCCCCTCCCTGCCTGCAGACACCCCTCAGCACCCTGGCCAAGGTGCTGAGGGGGCAGCCCTTCCTCCCAGGGTGCTATCCAAAAGGCTTTCAGCCAGGCAGTAGTTTTTGTTAGGTGCAAATACTTATATTGTAACTTCCGCAAGGCACAGACTAATCAACTGTCTTTCCTAGATATGCTCCAGTGTTTAAATCTTTACAATGACTTTGATTTGCTGTTACAGTCTGATCTGATCCTATAACTTACACTTCCCTGCATTTATTTCTTCCCATTCTGCTCATTCCCCCACCTTCAACATGTCTGATGAAGTGGGATCTTCTCCCACGAAAGCTCATGCAATAAACAAATTTGTTAGTCTTTAAGTGCCACAGGGCTCATTCTTTGTTTTACTGGACTAAACTAACATGACAGTGCTTCCCAACCTGAGGTCCACGGGTCCCTGGGGGGTCCACAGACGTGTTGCAGGGGGTCTGTGGCACTGCTCCCTGGCAGGGCTCAGCCTCAGCTGTGGTACCAACTCCCCTTTGGGTCTGGATCCCGGCAGGGGGTGCACAGAGGGCTCCCTGCTGCCAACACTCACCAGCCTGCTGGTCATCAATGCCTTCAGGGGCTGGCTGGGGGCCATGGCAGAGGTGCCGCTACTTGCCAGGCCAGCGGCTTGCTTCATCCCCCAGAAGGGGCTGCCTGGCCCTGCTACCCTGCAGGGACTGACTGGGGGCCATGACTAAGGCAGCCCCCCTCACTGGCACAGGGAGGAGAAGGGCACCATGGCTGCAGCGGCTCCCATTACCTGGCTGGATTCTGCCCCCATCAGCTGGATTCAGTCCACATAGGCCAGATTTTGCTCATGGCAGCACTGTCGCTCCAGGGTGGCACCACAGCATCCCACACACGGTCAGGGGGGCATGCAACTTTTTGGAATTAAAAATGGGTCCCTGGCCTAGGAAAGGTTGGGAACCACTGTCTTAGGAAACACATAGAAACTCTACTGGTTTAAGTCTGATCCTCCACATGTTACTGTAGGTGTCTTTACATTGTTCTCCCGATGTGTGGCTCTTGTCCAACTTGTCATGTCTCTGTATTCTCCAAATGGCAATAGCTATGTCAGCTCTTTGAATAATCTGCAGAAAAATGCATTCTGAAGACAAAATGTATTTTTTTGTTTCACATTTCTTGATGATTCTCTGTGGCTGTGTTCACACAGCAGTCTTATTTCAAAACAACAGAAGTTGTTTCGAAATAAGAAAAGCCATGTTCACACGACGCACCGTTGTTTCGAAACAACAGGTTCCATTGTTTCGAAACAACGGCATTGTATTGAAACAACTTAAACCCCATTTGGGGGCGAAACAACGTTGTTTTGAAATGATTGTTTCGAAACAATGCCATCTGAACATGTTGTTTCAGAACAAAGTCTTCTGAAAAAACATTTGACCCTCAGCACCCTGGCCAGGGAACCCTCAACAACCTGGCCAGGGTGCTGAGGGCTGTCCCTCAGCCCCAGAAAGGGGGCTGCAGCCCCCACCTGGGCTGGTCCCAAACCGCGCTGTGGGGTCGAGGGCACCTGTCTGGAGCCTGCTGCTGCAGGGACCGGGGTGAGCACGGCCCCGGGATTCGCCAGCGCAGCCTCTACTGCCAGGGGTGGGGCCGGGGATACCCCGGGATTCCCCGGCGCAGCCGCCTGCAGGAGCAGGGCGCCAGGGAATCCTGGGGCCATGCTCACCCCGACCCCTGCAGCTGCGGGCTCCAGCCTTTCTGGGGCTGCAGGGTGAGCCACGTTAGCAGCTCTCCCCCAGGGGGCTGCAACCCCCTGAAGCAGGTAAGGAAATAGCATGTTCACACTGCAAACATCCTATTTCATTTCCCTCTTTTTTCCTTATTTCGAAATAACTTTTTGTTAATTTGAAATAAGTTATTTTGAAATAAGGCGTTATTTCGATACAAGTTGTTTCGGAACAACATGTATCGAAATAACCCTCTGTGTGTGAACGTAGCCTATTTGTTTCACTGCTCATTAGGTTCCAACATAAAAGTCTCTGAGTCGGGTCACTTGGCTTACAAGTAATAATACTGAAAACAACCAATTGCACAATTAAGAAAAAAGTGGGATTTTCTCCTATGAAAGCTCCCGTGACATAAATTTTTTAGTCTTTAAAAGTGCCACAGGACTCCTTGTTTGTTTCTATTCAACTAGACTAAGATGGCTATCCCTTTGGAACTTGATTATTTTTTGAATATTAATTGCTATTACCTTTAGTCTTACTTCATAAGTAACAATTTACTTTATGACATAACAGAATTTGGAGTGAGAAAACACAATGCCCCAGCACCCAAATCCCACTGGTGTGTGTTCTCCCTTCAGTTTCTCCATTTTCCATGGATCTGAGCCCAGAGTTTGGAGAAGAAGAAGTTAGAATATTCAGTTATATTTTGAGCAAACTGCTTGAGCAATCTTGCTTATTGTTACGAGATGCAGCTTAAGGAAAGACAGGGGTTCCTTACTGGTATGTGGTGGCTTCAATTGTCCCTCAGCCTCCTTTTGGTTTATAGTCCCTGTTCTCTGACAATTTATCTCTTCCTGTCCCTTCCTCTTGATTACCTTTCCTGTTCTTCCTGTTACTTTTCCCCTTATACCACTGCCTTTACCCTTCCTGAAGACTGTCCCTTTAGTGCATAGCGCTACTTTTCCTAATATCTCTTCTTTATGCATGAAGGTGCATGAGTTCAGAGAGCTTTTTGTTTCACATGGGCAACTGTTAAACAGCATATTCTTTCCTAGAAGTGGCATGAAATTAAAAAAAAACCAAACAAAGAAACAAGGAGTCATGTGGCACTTTGAACTAAAAGATTTATTTTTCTCATGACCTCTCCTTACCTCAAGACAGCCGCCCAAGCTTAAACAGATACTCACCAGCAACTACAGATTTAATAACAGAAACATTAAAGCAGGCACACACCCCTGCAACAAACCACACTGCCAAGTCTGCCCACATATCTGCACAATAGATAGCATCATGGGTCCTAATCAAGCCTGCTACTACATCAAAGGCTCATTTACCTGCTCATCTGCTAATGTGGTCTATGCCATCATGTGCAAGAAATGCCCCAACACCTTATATATTGGACAAACAGGACGATCGCTGCATAAAAGAATATATTAACACAGAGCTGATATCAGCAATCACAAAACCAAAAAACCCAGTTGCCGAGCACTTCCATCTTTCTAATCACTCGAGAAGTGATTTGTTAATGACTGTCGGCAGAGATGCGGCTGGGACATCAAGACTTCAAAGAGAAGCAGCTGAACACAAATTAATATTCAAGCTAAATTCTGTGAAAGCAGGACTTAATCGAGACTATGGGTTCTTTTCCAATTACAAAAGGTAATTTGACTTCAGGCTTCCCATGGTTTGAACCTAACAGCTGCTCTGATTTGCTGTTACTGTATGACCTGATCCTATGTTTTACACCCCCTTGCATTTATTTTCATTCCATTCTGTAAGTTCACCCATCTTCGAAGCATCTGACAAAGTGGGATTTTCTTCCACGAAAGCTCATTTCTTCCACGAAAGGTCTTCCATGAAAGCAACATTGCCGTCTAGAAGGGCCATGCCACCACACAATTCCTGGGGGACTCCAAGCCTGGTGCAGGGAAGAGCATCTCCTGCCCAGCTCTAGCACCTGTACTGCTAAAGCTTGGGTAGGCGGGATGCTTTTCCCCATGCTGGGGTCAGAAAGCTAGACACTGGCAGAGGATGATTTCCCATCCCAGGGCACCCCCAGAACAGGCCGATTGGGAGGGGGAGAAGGGATTTCTCCTGCTGGGCTCCAGCCATGCTCCCGGGCATGAGGAAAAGATCCCTGGGGGCAGCTCCAGCCCTGCTCCCCAGACAGGGAAGGGATCCCCATGCACAGCTCCAAGCCATTGAAGGGAATTCCTTCTCTCCAGCCTGGGCAGCGCAGCTCCGGCTAGGGAGGTGGGATGCCTTCACCCCCCACCCCTGGGCAACACATCAGAGCCCAGGGCAAGGGTCCCTCCTCGAGCCCAGGGTCCCCACCACCCCACCGCCCAGCCTACAGACAGGGCCCCATTGCCAGCATAGATCTTGGAGGGTGGGGACGCCTTTGGGGCTGCTTGCCCCAGGCAGTGGATCACTGGTGCTTCCTTCCAGGGTGCCAGGCACCCTGGGAGGAAAGTCAAACCAAGTTAATTCAAACAAGGATTAGTTCGAATTAACATGGCTATATTGGCTTACTTCAGACTCATAAGGTTGAAATAACCCTTACGTCAAACTTAAATGAGGTTTTATAAGTTCAACCTAGGCTTTCTTTAGTTCAACCTAAGGGAACTCCTTAGCTTGAACTAATGAAAGCAAGTGTGGACATGCACTCATTTAGTTCAGATTAAGCCTCCTAATTCGAACTAAATTGTAAGTGTAGACATACCCCTGAAGACTAACAAAATTATTTACCACATGACCTTTCAAAGAAAGGAAGAAAATCCAGGGAGTGGGTCACCATATGACATGCAATTTCTGAATATATTCTTTGTGTGCCATAGACAACACTCACAGACTAACTGGGGTCTAATATCTCTATTTCTGTCTGTGATAGTTGTCTGAAGGGAGAAGTGCTGCAGTGTTGGACTGCAAAATGATAAACCTTTACAGAGCTATGAAAAAAGGTGTGTTTTATGTACTGGAAACAATTTCTAGACAATTTCACCTCTGTGAATTTATTTGTTCCTTTTTCTACAATATCTGTCATTTCTATCATTTTCAAGATCTCTTCAGTGAGGAGAGTGTAGGACAGTGTCACAGTTTTGACAACCAGTTGGCACATTCTGCAAGTCAAATGTCTTATAACAGTCTAGAAATTTTCTTTGTCTCCAGGAATCACTCTCTCAACAACTAACAATTCTTCATCAGTAAGTTTACTATTGGACTGTGGCCAAGAGCCCAACCACAAAACAAAGACTGGTAATGGTGTAATGGCCAAGTCTGCTGGGACTCTTTCTGCTCTCCTCAGTTCTTTCTTTGGACACACAAAACAGAAGGCCAGAGTTCAAGGGCAGGCATTGTGTTGTCTAATGGCGTTAACAAGCAAGTATGAACCACAGATTTTCATGCCAGTAAAGCCTTCTTCCCCTTTTCCTCCAACTTGGAAAGCTTAATTAAACCTGTAGTGCATACCCTTGCTATCATGCCATACAACTTTTGGTCATGTTCCATTTTGAAGGGGTTTAGATGTAGGTGCTTTAGCACCACCTTTTTGTACCTTATGGAAGAGGTAAGGGGTAATGTTATGTTCTGGTCGTGGTCAACTTTTGCTTGGCTTTAGTGTTTCTTTCATACTCACTCACACCCGCATAACCATTTCCCCTCTAAACTGGTTGCTTGACTTTGTTCTGGCACCGTGTGATGGGGTAGACACACCCCGCACTAGCACAGCCCTTCCTGGGCTATATAAGGGAGAAGCCCAGCCCCTAGAACCCTGCCGGGCATGCTCAGATACCTGGACGGGGATAAAGGGCTGCAGCTCAGCTCAGTCGGGGCTGGCTAGAGCAGGGGAAGGAAGCTTGTGGAAGGCTCCAAACCGAATCCCTCACCAGCCCGTGCCTGAGGAGGCTAACCAGCCAGAAAGGACCCTGAAGGAATGTGGACTGTGGCTGCTAGGCCACGCTGCCCCGACCTGCGGCCACATAGAGACTAAGTGCCTGTGGATTGTGGCTGCTAGGCCACACTGCCCTGACCTGGGACCAACTAGAGACTAAGTGCTCGTGGACTGTGGCTGCTAGGCCATGCTGCCCTGATCCGGGGCCAACTAGAGACTAATTGCTTGCAGATTGTGGCTGCTAGGCCACGCTGCCCCGACCTGGGGCCATATAGAGACTAATTGCTTGGGGACTGTGGCTGCTAGGTCACGCTGCCCTGGCCGGGTGGCCGCCTAGGGGCGGAACACCCCACGACACGTCTGTATTGGGAGAGGACTGTGCTTCAATTATTCATCTATATATCAAATTCCTATTACATGTCGGAACACTTTAACTGTAACCCCTTATCTTTTTCTCATAGTAATAAAAAAAATCTGCCCATAAGTCTGGTGTTACAGGTTACCTTTGGTCTTTGGGGTTACAATAGGGATAGATGAGAGGGTTGCTTTTGTGCTCAGAGAATCTGTCTATCTGGTTCCTGCTCCTTTCATTTTCTTTTCCACAAAGGCACAGCATGAAGTCCTGAGTCAACTGCCTCCTCACTATCTGGGGATAACCCACCTGTACAGTACAATAATGGAGGCAGAAGCAACACACACTGTCTTTGTGCCTTGGTTACCTGTATCAGTAAGATTGCAATGGACAGTCAACTACAGCAGCGGTTCCCAACCTCTTCTCTGCAGTGGTACACCTTGATACCTTTAACAGGCACTGGTTTCTTTGCTGATGGAAGTTAAAATCACTCAAGCTGAAAGAGGGAGGTGATAAGAGAAATTGAAGAGGCCACATCCCCTTCTTCCAGATCAGTCAGTCTACCCTGAAACTTACTTTGATTGGTCAAGCCTCCTCTGAGGGTGGTCCTATGGGGATGGAACCCATTCTGAGTGGTAGCGTGTGGCAGGATGAGTTCTTAGAGCAGGCACAAAAACTTCTCCCATATAGGTCAACCCATCTCAGAACTGATTGGTCAAATCCCCCCTCAGAGTAGCTGTTATGGGCCTAAACAATGATTTGGTTCACAAAGAGTGGTGGAAGGATTTTGTAAGGGTGGGGGGTCACATTTCATCTCTGGCTTCTGGTTACGTCTTTCTGTGTCCTGAAACTTGCCCTAATTGTTCAAATTCCCTCTAGGAGTTGCCCTACAGATTAGCCAACAAGCAAATGTAACCCCTCTGCTAGGGCGAGATGGCAGAGCAAGGGCTAGGTTCCATATCTAGAGGTTTTCAAATAATGCTACAGCACCAAATGGTTCAAACCCCCACCTAGATTTCTGGGAAATCATACACTATTTCTTGGGCCCAAAGGAGTAATGCTTCTCCACTCACTAGCACAAGTTTGAGTGTGGTATACAGAACTTTTAATAGTAGTAAAAAGAGAATTAAAAAAAAAAAAACCAATAGCAGAAACCAGCACTGATCTGAAGAATCAGTTCAGAACAGGTTTCCACAAACCAAAGATATGTCAGGAATCTCTCTCACACCAGCTGTCTGCCAGCACCACCAACTGGTCACTCACACCATCCAGCTGTCCACTCACCATCCGCTGGCTTCGCCCACCGTCCACCAACTCGTGGAAGAATTCCATGGCTGAGGCCTGACAGTGTTGAGACAGATAGCTTAGGACTCCTGAGGGGTGGGGAGAAGCTGCAGTTTCTCTAGCATGCCTGGAAGAGGGCCAGTGTAAGCAACTAACTGATAAGATATGCTGTAAAGAGCTTCACTGTGTCTGTATCCATGCTTCAAGGATAAGATGTGTACTGAAATTTGGAGCCAGAGAAGGTGTTCAGATTTGCCTGCAGAATTCTAAAAGGTCAGTCTACCCCAGATGACAGAAAACCAGTTTGGGCCAGCCCAATTGCTAGGCCAGAGGCCTGTGGCACAGATGAATTATGATTGGAGGTTATATGGGGGCAAGGCAGGTCAAAAGAAGTTGTTGTAATTGGGAGAATTTTGGTGCAGAAAGGATGGACCCAGAACTTAACTGACTATACAGCTATAGCTTTTACTATGTAATATGTCACTATATAAAAATAATGTACACTATTCACGGGGCTCTTGGGTACTTGCCCTTGGGCCCGCAGCTGTGTAGAATAAAGCTCCACTCCTCACTAAGTTTGTGGCCCCCGCTTACTGAGAATTCCTCTACAAGCTCCACCCACCGGTCACTGACAGCACCCAGCCGACCACTTTCACTGCCTGCTGGCTCCGCCAACTGTCCGTCAGCTCTGCCCACTGGTTACTCACACCACCCAGCTGTCCTTTGGCCGGCTGAATGCACTGGTCACTCACGCTGTCCAGGCCACCGCTGGTCACTCTTACTGTCTGCTGGCTCTGCCTTCTGGTCTCTTATTCCATCCACTGCTCCTCTTCAGTGATTTCAGCTAAGAGAGACCATTTTCCTCTCTCATTGATTTCAGCTCTGCTCTTAAACCTCAAACATCTACAAACAGCTTGTGCCATTAAAATAACAAAGAAAGGCTTCACAAAAAGCTTGGGCAGATCTATCCTTTGACATTGGGGCAGTGCTTCCAGCATAGCTCTAGACCAGCGGTTCCCAACCAGTAGGCAACAGACCACTGGAGGTCCACAGTGTGGCTCCAGGAGGTCCGCGGACAGGCAGGGAGCTGGGGCCATATGCCATCGGGGTCAATGGAGACCCCAGCTTCCAGCCACCAAGGACCTTTCACCAGGCAGGGATTTTTTAAAACTCCCACCTCCTGATCAGGCTTAGACCATGCTCAAGAGAGTAGCCTGGAGGGAAGCCAGGTGCATCTCCAGCCATGTAAGGGGAGTGCGGGAAGAGGTGGGAGGGTTAGGGGGAACCAGGGTGCGGATCAGAGAATGGGGGGGAAGCAGGGAGAGGGAGGCTCCCCTGGTGCGGTGGGGGATGTATCCCACCAGTGAGGGCTGGATTCTCCCGGCAGAGGCTCCCCTGAAGGGGCAGGGTCCACATCCTGCCGGCAGAGCCACATCGTGCCCCACAACAGCGTGGTCGCTTCATGGCCACACCACTAAGATAAAAATGCAGACAGGGGGCTGCAGATTCTTTTTTACGACAAGGGGGTCCCCAGCCTCGAAAAGGCTGGGAACCACTGCTCTAGACTGAGCTAATGTTAAACCCCAACCCTTTCTTAACTTCAGCAGGCTGAAACTGGGGGGTGGCCCCTCTTACCAGTTTCTTTATGCTAAGGGTAGCTTTTACCCTTTAACTAACCTAAACAGAGTTGGAACAATCAAGAGAGTAAGTAGCATATTACAAAAGACAGTATTTCATGTTTCTTTTCAGTAGAATTACAGATATTGACAGATTTGTGATCAAATCAACCCAAATACCATTACCCATATTGTCTTGCACCCATAGTGAGACTATGCTAATATGCTCTTTGTTCTCATGCATATACAAAACCCATGAAGATTAGTTACCACCACCCCTTCCCTTAGAAGCTGTTAGGCACAGGTTCTAAGTCTGCTTTACACAAGAATCCAGGTTTCCTGTGCCCCAGTCCAGTACACTAGCCAGTAGGATGCAGTGACTTCCCTTTATATGATTAAAACCTTTCCTAGCACAGTGCCTTTTCCCACTCAAGACATGTCCCTCCAAAGCTACTTCCTGCACAGGTCACACTAAAGGCTGAGAGGTAGAAATGGGATCAAAGCTAACCCAAGGTAAAAGACCAGGCCGTTCAGTTTTACAATGAGGTAAACTAGGCCAGCAGCCATCATCTGGGGTGACTTGTAAAACTAAATGCTTTGTTTTTACTGTGTCTTTACCTTGAAATAGCCCATAAATTACACTAATGTAGGAAACAACTCATTTAGCCCTTAATTATATCTCATGTGTCTCATGCTGGTAGGAGGACAACAAAGAATTAGTGTTGAATTCCACCTTGTCCCAAATAGTGAGTACAGTTAGCTAATGATTGCATTATTCTTGAGTTAATTTGGACCTGCCAAAAGGTCCTCCTAAGATGCAACTTTTCATGGGAATAGCCGAGCTCTTTGCAGCACCTTGGCCTTTTTGCTCAAACTCCACTTTTAGCTAGCATGTATTATTTGCATTATATTTGAATTTAAAGTCTTCAACCAAGATGACAGCCACATTGTTCTAGGAATCGTATATAGTAAAGTAATATCTCTGTTGCATAGAAAATTAAGGAAAATGTAATTATCCCATTTTTACCGACTGGGCACATGAGCACAGAGCAATAAGTTGACTTTTCTGAAGCCACTCGGTCTGTCTGTGGCAGAGCTAGGAACTGAGTCTTGATTTCTACTGAGTGAATCTTAAGACTATCCTTCCTGGCTGTCTTTTGCACCCTATCAGTTACTGTCCATTGCATCTAATATCTATTCTGGCAAATCAAAAGAGTCAAAGCAGAGTTTCACTATAGGGGTTAATGGACTCTGGGCTTTTGGAGTATGCCAGGAGCCAGAAGAGCATTCCCCACAGCCTGGCTAGAGTGGCTCCAGCTGGCCCTGGGGTCCCTTCCCCCAGGACCGACAAGCGTGCCAGGAGCTGGGCTTGGGGTGGTTTTCCCCACCTCCCAGACAGCAGTGGGACTGCCTGGCATGTGGGGTCCTTTTGCTGCTGCCCAGCTTTCCCCACAGCCCAGCCAGTGCGGGGGAAGCCAGGCGCATGGGGTTCCTTCCCCACCACCTGGTAAGCACACCTTGAGCCGGTCATGCGGGGAGAGGGCGGTCCCTTCCCCTGCTCTCTGGCCCTGATATGTAGAAATAAACTAGGTAACAGCTGAGAAGGATACACATCTCTTTTGTCAGACCACTCAGTTATTTGTTACCCATATTATTTGTGGTGAACTACACAAATGACCCCAAATGACTCCGCGCCTGCCTGGTAAACTAGCAAACAGTTCCACAATTGTCAGTGAATGTGAAAAGTCTTTGCAAAGTTTCCCTCCTGACCTCAAAAGGGCTATTTTGCTGACAACTTGAAGTGCTGACAGAGGAACTGCCACTTGGGGAAGGACAAAGTGGTTTCAAATTAGCCCAGGACCACTGCAGGAAGAGCTCTGCAGAAGTAAATTGTTGACTGGAGCCAAACCATTGCATGGACTTTTTGCACAACCTAACATCTCTTACATAAATTGGGATGGTGCAAGATGTGTTGCAGGAAGGTCATGGAATTTTAGTGAGACAAACTTGCAGAACCTCAAAAAAAAAGTGCCTTGTTATGTCCTTAAATGATGAAAAGTGACAACATGAATTCTAGTTGGTTTCCAGTCTTTGGGAGAAATTTGGGCCACCTTCTGATTGGACAAGTCAACATTCCCCAGAAGAGAAACCAACCATGACTCCTTTCAGCAACTATATAAAGCAGTGTGTTTTAAACAAAGCATCCTTCACTGAAACTGAAACAATTGGATCCAAAAGACACTAAGGGAGACTTTTGTTGCCTGGCCACTGAGAACTCCACAGACCTGGTAAGAACTAACACATTTTCAATGACAATCCCCTTAAAATTCTGTTCTTTTAAAGCCCTATCTAGAGAGAAAGCTGTAAAAAACAAAATCCCAAGAACACTACAGCCTGAATACGCAGGTGACCTGCCTCAATGAACTTTCTACATATATGAACAAACTAGTCATAGCTACTATGAAGCTAAGCTGGAGAACAGTCCTTCACGTGAGTTATGTAGCAAAAATACATGCATTTTGTTACCCAAATGAAAACTAGATAATTGTAAAGTTGAGGGCTTCTCAGAAAGAAGGAACCCAAATTAAAATCCCATAAATGACTGAAATATATCAAGCTGCTATAACTACAGAGATCACTCATGAATTTAAACTTGGATAGATAGAAATTGCAGTAAATCAGTACGTGCTTAAGAGTAGTGAGCATTTACCAATTTATTAAATTCACTAAGCCTAGGATTATATCAGTTAGGAAAGCTTGTATGGCTATCTTCAATTTAACTGTTTCTCAGAAAGCACTGTCCAAAGTCAGTTTCATTAAGCCTATCCCCAAATATGAAAATAAAAAATATATATATATATATTTTTTTTAAAAGAGATTTTTAAAAATAACTATCTTGAGGTACATTGTATTAGCCTTCCAATTACTTGGTCATTAAAGTTGCACTTGTTTGGTGTTTTCTGCCTTATTTTGGCAATCAGGACAAGAACACTACTCTTGTTTAACATGAAAACTAAGTTTCTCAGGCAATTCTTCATTTCAGCAGCTGGGAGTTTAGAATAAAATCATGAGGGTTGACAACACTGCAGTTTAAAGCTCTGTCAATGACTAAAATGTATAATGAAAACTTGCATTTCACTAATAAGTTAAAGCTTAATTGTCTAGAAATGATGGTAAATCAATACACCATTAAATGTAT
>VOCP01066689.1:0-12346 GCA_007922195.1 Podocnemis expansa | reverse complement strand
GTCTAGGGCAGGTTTTGTACTATTGCTGAGCACTTCAAAGTCCATATAGCCATCCTGAGTGCACACAGCAGCTGAAATTGTCAAGGAGTATGGCATGAATTGCTTTATCTCCATGATTAGCATCCAGAACTAAGAGTAAGTGGAGACATTTGGAGTAGTTTACAGGTGGTCAAGTTAGAAGCAGATATCTGTAGGTCAAGATTAGTGGCCCTATGGTGCAGATGAACACCTGTCAGACTCAACTCGAGCTATATAGTTTGGATTTCTAGCAATTGTAGCTAAAAAGCTTGAGATGCTCAGCGTGGAGCTGGCTGCCTCCTCCACAAGGAGCAGGAGGAGTGAAAGTTTGTGCTATGCTCTGATCTCTTAAGTGCATTTGTAGCAAATGCTCCCTCCCCCTTCTGAAGAATAGGAGGCTAGAGCACAACTATGGAAACAGAGGCATTGCCCTGGGACTTCTACCAGAAAGGAAATAGTCATCTTTCATCTAAAAAGAGCAACTAGCATCTTGTGCTAACAATGGTTTCCAACCTTTTCCTTTATCACTGAAAGCTTGTGGACTACCATGTAAGCAAGCCATTTTAAAAATTTGAGCAGCCTATGGGTGATGGGAGTCAAGCTTGTTGGGTGGGTGGGGGGGTATTAAAAAAACAAATTGCAGTATGTTTGAGCATAAGCTCTCATCACAATACATTTACCCACAATGAGATAGTATCTTTATGAGGATTCCCACTCCCCCATGGAGGACCTGCAGTACCCTAATAGGCCACAGGTTGTGAAGCCTCTGTTCTATGGCTTGTTGCTAAGAGCCCCTACAGAAGAATTTTCCTGCTGGATACTAGATGTTTGCCAGTGTCTACCCTTTAGCCATGTTTGGTCATGATTCTTGACCTTAAAGATGAGCAAGACTCATTTTGGTGATCAGTGCAGTGTTTTGGCAAGACCAACTCATTCTCCTGCACTAAGGAGAGCCAGCACCAGCATGTCAAGCTTCTAGGTCACATCCCAGAGAGCAAGTCCAGTTTGTAGACATGTACACCAGTGACAGCTGCTGCTACAGAATGATTAGACTTGCAAGTTGCCTTACCTATTGGTGCCTGTTGGTCACAAGGACACTCTGGATAAGTCACCATTGACACCATGTCTCCATGGAAATTGAAAGTGAGCCTTAGAGATGCCAAGTATGACTGAAGTCTTAAGCAGCTCTCTTCATAGAACTGGAAGAGGGGAAGCAGGCCACAATTGTTAGTTTAAAGTCTGTTCAGGTAGTTTGTCACCTTGTAGGCAAAGGTAGATACAAAAGCAATATACCTGACAGACTGGACTAATCTAACTAGAAATAGTCCTGGCCTTGACTGGATACCAAGACCAGCCTACTCAGTCTGATATCAGAAGCAGGAATTAAGCCTGTTACTGGATTTAGGAGCAGGCCTTTAGGAGATTATGGCTCCTTAGATGTTGCCTGAAGTTCAGAGTGAATCCTTTAAGGATATTTTGGCTCTGTAGAGCACAAACAAGCACTTGTTTGTTGAGATCAGAGTACAACATGCTCAGCTCCATCCATCCATACCACCCCTGACTCAGTTCTAACAGTTATGTAGCTGCTTAAGGGAACTGATTATCTGTCCTGCTATTAGACCAAGTTTCCCCTTCTAGATGTTAGTTTCAAGGAATTAGGAGTACCTTGGATTGTTTTAGGAACATCACACCATGCTTGCAGTTCTGAGAGCATCAGACAAGTGGGGTGCTCAGGTTAGCAGAGTGTCTGAGATGGTGTTTGTCACCAAGACAATGAAAGGCCAATAGAAACAGCTTGAGCCCTTGCCAATGCATCATTTGATCAGTGGCTTCCTGTCAATTAGTACTAAGCAAGGAAGTTTTTTTGGAAGGGTGTTGGAGATGGATTTTGTTGTATTCCCCCCCCCCCCCCTTACTACAAGGGCCAGAAGGGCATTTCAGTAGTCCTTTAGACAGGTTTCTTCTGAAGGCTGGGGCATTGCCTGGGTTAGGAGACTCAGATGGCTGCCAAATGACAGCCGCCTTGACAGGCCAGACACCTATAGTCTTATGTGGCTTGGCATTGACTCTGGTGATAGGACACCCAGTCTGCTTTCACAGTTAAAGGCCATAGCTGGAATAAAACCTGTTTTTTCCTGTTACAATCATGAGTATTCCTATAAGGAGTCAGACAGTATTTGGTTGTGATGCTCTTACTCTGGATTTCAGGATTCTCCTGTTGATGTGCAGCTTCACTCCCCTCCTGCTGTCTACAGAAATTCCATTTGCTTGGAGTTGATCCATGGGAATATTTCTATCTTCTATACTCACAGCTGTGAGGACCCCTGGGAAAGCTGGGATGGCAACAGTCATGTGTGTTGAGTTACAGGTTGCTGGGCCTGCAAGAATAGCTTTGTTAGTAGTGTCTAACATGTAGGTTTCTATAGAATAGGAGTGCCTCTGATAGAGGTGCCAGTTTCTTCTGTGAAGAGGCCAACTTTACCTGGTGCACAGATCATTCTTGATTCTATAGTTAGCCGCTGGTCAGGAGGCCCATAGGAAAGCTTGAGTGCCACAGTATATAGCCTCTGGTTGTCTTGCTGCCAAGGACCAATACAGTTGAACAACAGTTATTCAAAGGATTCAGCAAGCTAGTTTGAGTGTTCAGGGTTTGAGCAATCTTGTAGGGTAAGTCAGCCATTTTAATGGCCATTGAAGCCCAAATAGCTGTTTCATATAGCTCCTAGAAGAGGTCTTCAGAAGGGCATACAAGTGCCATTTTAGGTCTTACACCATGTGGTGTGAGTCAAGTTGTAGCTTTTGATCTCATTAACATGCCTCTCTGTGTGTGCATACCATGCACTCCTGTTTTCATAGGTTTAATGGTTAGGGAGACTAAGTCATGCTAGTGAAATAGGTTAGGCCAACAAGCCTCAGACTTCCCACTGAGTCTCTCACCAATGTTTGCCTAGGGCCAGATTTATTTCTGGCCTCCAGTGACTCTTTGGGCACCTACCTCATAAGAGGTGACTCCAGTAGCACCAAAAGAAACCTGAAAGATTAGGTTGTTGCTGTCAGCTAGGAATGTATACCCTTGCTGCATGGCTTGTTGAAGGCTTAGCCTGTGTGTTCTTGTTCCATCATCTACAGACAGAATCCAGGCTGTCCGAGGGTCTACAGGCTGCAATTGAAGTTTCTAGTTAGTCAAGCACAGAGTTTCTTGTTACATGCAAGCTTATTCTCATTTTTAGGTAGTGAGAAGCTGCTATGAGTAGCAGCTTTGCTAACTAACCCCAGTGATAAGGGTCCAGTGAGTTACTTAGCAACCATCCACCTAGAGTTTCTACATAGAAAAGAGAATTGAACTCTGAACACCCAGCTCCCATTGATAGATAAAATTTCATACCATGTGTTCGTCATGAAAACTGGGAATGAGTCTTGGAAATACAACCTAAAAAACCCAAAACATCAGCTCAGTACAAGGTAGTGTTCAAGACAGACACCAAGGAAATTTTTCCATAGTGAATGCAACAAGGGACCTCTAATGCATTAGAGTAATGCAAGTTTTAGAAAAAATGTTTTCTAGAGATTGCATACTACAGTGGAGGAAAAGAAAGTATGTTTTTGGAAGGTCAAGACACTCCCCGCTCCAAATCCAGGTTCATAACTATTGATCATTAGCTGATGGTGTGTCTGTACTCAGAGGAAGAGTGCCAAGCCTAGCCAGGGAAGCCATGATAAGTACACACAAATCATTGCTTGAAGTTAACTAGCAAGGAGGTTTTACGGACAGATTAGTAACTGGAACCACTGGATCACCCCAGATATCAGAAACTGGATACCCACCACCCAAAAAAGTTTACAGGTACATCTTTAAGGCTTGCAGTGAGAAGCCCCTGAGTACTAGCTGACCCATCTACACAGTTGAGCTCAGTTGATTTTTAGGTATGGTCAAGCTGTCTCACTTACTGCCATGAAGTCTTTAGTGCAGTTTGTAGTTCCTGTAAAAACAGCAGGGACAACTTCATCTGCTTGAAGAGCACCACAGCCAATAGAGTAGGTTACATTTGCTATGGACAGTGTCTTGTTGACCAGCAGTATCAGTCTCAGCTGGTGTCTGTCATGCTGTAGGCAGCAGAATAGCTTAGTCAGAGCAAGATACAGTGATGTTATTTTACCTTACTAGATTGTTGCTTCAGATGCCATTCAGCTAAGTTGCATTTGCTTCAGCTGAAGCTAGTTTATAGAAGTTAAAGGGTTAGGCTTTTTTTTATTGTTGTTTTGGTGTACTTGCCTCCTTCTTTGATTCTATCAGAATGGCTCTCAAGTTATGGCATCAAGTAAACCATATCATGCAAGATTCTTTGCTGTTCTGGGTGCTAGCCTTTTTGCTGTGTACAGTACTGGTCTCCTGGCTGTCACTTAGTTTTGAGAGCTTCAGTGGCAGGAAAAATGCTTTAAGGTAAGATAAAGGTGCATTATATGCACAGGAGTATTGCATCATTAGGCTAACTTTTTATGTTTTACTGTACTGTTAGTAGCTTTCACCTTAGAGCCTCTATCACAGATATGTGCCTAGAGCAGATGAACAGTTTTACCTCAAGTCTAGTGCAGTTCCTGTAGAGGACAGAGAGAGTTAGCTTCTCATGATCCACCACATAGTCACAATTTACAATCTCTTCACCACCTGCATCTAGAGAGAAGAAGCTAGTCAGTTCAGCTGCTAGATCTCACTCTGATCAGCTAGTGAGACAGAGCCATACATACCAACAACATGGACCTGCCACAAGTTACTGCCAAGCTCTCCAGGAAACCTGATCAACATGCTGTCAGAGTAACAAGATACTGTCCCTACAAGAGGAAGGTACATGGTCAGTCTGATATGGATTTCTTATGACACAATACTAGATGAGCATCCTACCAGCTGCTTGTAGGATGAAGCCAACTCTAGTGAGTGCCAAAGGAATCAAGTCCTCAGCACACCCCAGGCTCAGTAAAGCTAGGATCAGCATAAAGGCAAGTCAGCCACCCCTATGCTCAGAAGAAAGCCCCAGTTACCTGGGAAGTCTAGAGCCATAGAACTAGCAACATCAGCTGTCAAAGGCACCACAAGACAACCAAGCAACACAAGCACCCTGTAAACAAGAAAAAAAAACCCCTCAAACATCAGCAGAGAAAACAGACTTCTCTTGATATACAACTCTAGTCTCCACTTACCACATACTGTGGAAAAGCCAGCCTGGCTGCAACCCAGACAGTCCCATAGCTGGAGACCAGCACACTAGAATAACTCAACTCACACTGAACTAAATTGGCCACAAGGCCTTATATAGGAGGGGCTAGAGCCCCAACAGTGGAAACAGTTCCTTGAAAACACCTGGCTGCTTTCCTCATCACCAGCTAGCAGTTGCCTCTGGGGCTGATGGTTTGCACCTGTCCCTGCTCTGGGACACACTCAGTGAGGAGGGGGTGGGCAAGGGACAAAGCTCCTCTTTCAAGGGGATTTTATTCCTCATTGCATAACTTCCTGTTTCTCTCCACCTTTAAGATGATTTTGGTACTCACTTTCCCTCTCACTGTACTTTTTCCATGTCTTTTTCCCACTGGAGGAAGATGGGGCAAAATAACTGATGAGCTAGAAAAAGATGAGCACTTTGTATTGCAGCCTTAGGCTCCACTAGCCAGGCCTTTAACCCTGTAACAAGGGGAGTACTTGGTGCTGCTTTGCTCTTTTGGTCAGCCTTGTGGGTTTGCATGGGATCCCACTCTTGGGAAGTCTATATTGTCAAGGTATTTCTGTTCTGGAGGGACAGTTTCCTGATATCTAGTTTGCCATAACTGTTGCCAATGTCAATGAATCCTTCCGTCCCTCTGGGCAACAAAGGAAAGGTTGTAGTCAGTAGTAATCTGTATGGAGGGGCCGAAAAACATGTTTTTAAACACTGTTCTATAGATGAAGGATAGTGAGACACAAACAGATCAAGTGGCTTGCCCAAAGCCACTTATTAATAGAGCCCCATATGGATACAAATATGAGGATCTATATCCTATCTGCATCCTCAGGAAAAGGTCTTGGGAGATCCACATCACATCCATGATAGGGCTATAACATGGATATCCATGGATTTTCAGGGCTATACTCATCTGTAGAGTCCTGTGCAGATACAAATGGGGATCTGCATCTGCAGGAAAAGGTCCATAGATATTCATATCGCATCTGCAGATATAATGCAAATATCCACAGATGTGCAGGACTCTACTTATTAGTGTTTGCTTTACCAGGCAACTCATACCCCCCACAATGATCAGGCCCTATAGTGCTGGGTGCTGTATGAATGCAGTGACAGACAGTCCTTGGACCAAAGAGTTTATGATATAAATAGACAACACAGAAAAATGGTGGGAGAAAAGAAGGATTATTAACTGTGTTAATAGTGACAGGGATCTATACAACAGTGATTAATGCTAAGCTCACACAAGAAGTTTAGAGAAGAGCTAGTACCTGAACCCTCCTTGTTTGGTGCCTGCATTAGGGCCTGAACCTCTCACCCACCCTTTCTCTTAGATTGGTCAAAAGGTTCAATCTGAGCCGTTTGAGAGTTTTGCCATGAATGGAACTGGAAGAATAGGCCACAGATCAGTGACAGAGCCAGGGGGAGCAGGGCAGGGGGCCAGAGTCTTGCTGTTTTCTTTCTTGCACTGATCAATATTGCAATCCCAGTTCTACAATTATGATTTATTTGTTTGTATGACTGTGGTGCTGCGATGATGTCCTCATGCCCGCTGTGCTAAGCACAGTACAAACATAAAACAGGAAGACTCCTGCCCCAAAGAGCTGGCACCCTGTAAGACAGGAGACAACAGAAGACAGACTGACAGTCACATGGATGAATGCAATGAAAGGGGGCCAGCAAGGTAGACAGTGGTCTCAGCACTCCAACAGTGAAAGCATTGTCAAGTCTTTTACAAGCATCACAGCAAAGGAGACTTTGAGGAGAGATTTGAAGATGAATGAGGTAACTTTGTGGATTTTGGGGGGGCACTCCTCCCATGCATGAGAAGCAGCAAGGGAGAAATCACAAAATTTCTTCTCTCAGCATTTAACAAGTAGACAGTGGGGGCATATTTTGATAGTGAGCTCCCTAAAGCAATGGTTTGACGATGTACATCTCTTCTCTGAAACCAACACAGGGTGTAGAAAATTCCAAGTTAAAGCTAGCTTCACTTTTTAAAATCAGTATGGCCTGAATCTTCAAGGATATTTAGGTGCCTAGATAACCTTGAGGATCTGGGCCTATGTAGACCCCTGCAAATCTGTGGACATCCACTTTATGTCCACAGATATCTGCATCTGGGGATACAATGCAGATAGCCGCAGACCATTTCTTGTAGATGCAGATACAAGTCCAGATATTATCTGCACAGAACTAGAGCCCTGCAAATATGTGGATATCTGCAGATATCTGCATTATGTCTGCATCTGTGGATACAACACAGATATCCATGGACCATTTCTTGCAATGCAGATTGGATACAGATCTAAGTTTTTGTATCTGTGCAGGGCTCTAACTATGAGTCTAGCTTAGTTTTGGATGTTGGGACTGTGTTCAAGAAGAAGAAAAAACACATTTGTAATGGAAGTGCCAACAAATCTTCAACTATAGTGGCAAGAAAGATGCTACTATAAAAATTCTTCAAATATGTCATCTTAAAAAGTAGTTTTGAAAATGTGCAATTTCTAGTGCCTCATTTTTGTACAGAAACCCATGATTCAAAATAGGCTAACAGTACATGCATTGTCTATGATACTTCCCTACAGAAATGAATTACATGCCCAGCTGCTCCCATGATGTTCTTCACCAAGGGACTGGTCCTGCAACTTGCTGCTATACCCTTGCAGTTATTGACTTTATCAGACATTGAGAGTACTTGGTTGTTTACAGAACTGGCCTCTAATGGGTATGTCCACACAATCTTTAAATTGTAATAATGCAGATTATTTCAATTTAAAAGATTGCAGGTCCACACTGTTTCTGTATATCAAGATAAGGAGTTCCCTTATCTCACACTAAGAAAAATCATTTTGATATAAAATCTAGTATATCAAAATGATGGTTAAATCAAAACTTATTTCAGAATAACACTGTGCACATATTTTAACACTTTTGTCCTTCTCCTTCCCAGCATGCTGTCCTTTTTCTATATATTGGGTGAGAACATGACCCTTCTAGAGGGCCCTCTTGCCACACCTCCCATGGTGCCCCTCTCCTAAATCAAACCAGCAGGTCCTGTCTATGGACATGCTAGTTTGATTTGAGTTTCTAGTGAGGACATTACATTGATTTAACTTCAACCCATTTAATGATTATTACAATTTAACTTAAATCAATTTAACTGATTAAGTGTGGACATAGCTAATGTGTCTGCACTGCTTATAATTCAGATCAGGCAGTGGCTTTCAACCTCTGTTCCATGAGCTGGTGGGGGTCTGCAGACTATATTTAAAGGGATCTATGAAAGGTGAATGTGAAAATAAAGCTTCAGCAACCAGAAGAGACATTTGGGGGGGGGGGGAGAGTATGTGCATTTCCCTCATGCACAGATAAAAACCTAGCAGTGATGTCATTACCAGAGAAGCCCATAATCCAAAATAAATAGTGTTAGTCTTTAAAAGTTCCACAGGACCTCTCATTTTGCTAAACTAGACTAACACAGCTACCTCCCTTTTGGAGGTTTTACACTGTGTCAAAGGCTATGCTGAGCACATGCAACATTTATTGCTGAATTCTGTTCTGTCAGTCTAAGATTTCTGTAGTAGGGTCTGCAGACCACAGGTTGAATTTCCAGAAGGGGTCTGCACCTCTTTTTTAAAGAGAGCCATCACTGCATGCTGTTATAGCTATATAAAATTAGCAGGTTTAAAGTACCACCTAATCCACAGAAGAACTGTTGCAAGTTGTCAGGAAATTAAGTTGTTTAAACAACTTACTTTAGCCTTCCTGTTACACAGCTGTGAAAGGGATAGATACAGCTGTCCTAAGAGTAAACTCTTCCTTGGGCTCTATTCTTCTACTACCCTCCCTTTGTAGAAGATTGCTTTTTTGGTCAGAAGAATTTTTTTAAATTTTAGATGTAGGCTTTGTCTACAAACTTCAGTCAGGTTCTTTCCACATTTACTCTGGATACCTCAGCACAAAAGAGGCCATCACCACCTGTTTTAGTCTTTGAGAGGGTTATTTCCATTATCAGCTAGGAGTAGTGGAGTCATCTATTCTGAGTCTAGTTGATCATTGACTGCAGTGTAGATGTGTTTAGAATGGGTCCTTCCCCCTTTTACTAGGGCAGCACTCTTCTCCAACTTCCAAAAGGGGCAGCTGTGTTAGTCTAGCAAAGTTAAAACCTGTGCAGGGAGTCTTGTGGCACTCCAACATAAACAAATCTATTCATCTTTGAGCTTTCATGGGAAGGAGGAAAAAAATCCCACTCTGTCCAATGGCTTAGAGGGGGGACTCAGAGAACAGGACAAAAATAAATGCAAGAACTGGGATCAGCTCATACTGCAACAGCAAGTCAAAGCATTTGCAATGATTCAGTTTCCTAGATTTTGAATCCTTACAAATGCTGGCTTGCTGTTGTAGTATGAGCTAATCCCAGTTCTTGCATTTATTTTTGTCCTATTCTTTGAGTCCCCCTCTAAGCCATTGGACAGAGTGGGATTTTTTTCCTCCTTCCCATGAAAGCTCAAAGATAAACAAATCTATTCATGTTGGAGTGCCACAAGACTCCTTGCTTTTTTTTTGTTCTCCATCACTAGCTTCAGAACCTGTGTGTGTCTGGAAAAAGCCACAGCTATGGCTGAGAGATTATACATTTGCATTTCCTAGGCTTAAAGCCAGTGTCTGTGCCCCAAATGAACACTGATCTCTTTGCTAGTCTTTTAAAGGAAGGTTGTCCTGGTCTGTGCAGTGGAATTATGTACCATCATCTTTTTCTACATGATACTTTGTTATCCTGCCTACTGCACAAGAGCACTAATGGAAATCAGATTCTCCTTGCTCTCCCTACTGAGCCAGCAAGGGAGACATACTGGAGTGGATGTAGCTGCCTTGTGACTAGGCTAGTAGCAGGCTGTGCCAGCTATTATGAGTTCAAGCCATGGAAGTTTAGGTCACCAAGATGTGGCAATAGATGCATCACTTGTTCTAACCTTGGGGATGGGTGCATAGGAGAGGCTTCTTGAAAATACTACAAGTTCATCTGCTTTTATAAGCAGCAGTATTACATTAGTGATATAAAAGTGGTGCTGGTGATATGAAGAACCATCTTAGACTTCAGTTCTCATAGGTCAAGACTCCTGCAGGTCAAGCCTAGTGCTACTGAAGCACTTATGAACCCTAGCTTTTAAGCAGTCACAAGCATGGGAAAAGATAGCATTCAAAGACAAGTTCAGACTTAACTAGCCTTCTCAGCTAAGGTCTCAACTCCTACCAACTAAGAGAAGCACATAGGACAAGTAATGACTAGTAGTTCTGTTTCAGCTCTTTATGCCCTTGAAGTGGTTGTTTTGTCTAGGCTTGACAGAGGAATCACTTGCTCCTGTGGAAGAACTAGAACCACAAACACTGAAGTTAGCCTCTTCTGAAATAAAGGAGACTCTCCACTGAATTACTGCATCCAGTAGTTTATTTTGGCAAAACTAGATCACTAAAATGCCTTAGTTTAGTTATCACAGCTTCAGTAATTTAAGAAGAGCCACCACCACAAGTGCAGTTGCCACCAGGACAAGGATCATTGTAGATGCTGTTGTAATGGTAGTCCACATGCCTTCTTGCAGTGCAGTTTCTTCTGTAGAAAAAAAGAAATGGAGAACTAAATTAGTTACCAGAATTGTAGTGTACTTGGACATTAACAGCAATATGAATGTTCCATACCTTGGGCTGAAGGCCATTCATCTGATATGAAGACAACAGGACCAGGCAAGCTTGCTACAGCTGGGTTTTCTACTTTCACCACATCTGTAAGGTAACAGCCACAAAATAAGCTTAACTAATGCATTTTTATGCTCTCAATTTAGAAAGAGCTGGCTATACTCAACTTGAGACCAACAGGAATTGTAGGTCCATGGTTTAGACCTCCAATTCAAAGATTGTTTGGAAGGACAATTAGTGGGACTTTAACTTCTAGGGACTGGACAGGATATATTACATGAAGCTGATAAGTCAGGCTCAAATCCCAGTGAGGAAAGCTTCTTAACCTAAAGATCCCTAATGTCTAACTAAGGGTGGGTAAGCACTGGAACATGTTGTTAACTAGTGAGTTGATTCAAGTGGTCAGTGATCATTTAACTGAGAATTAAGGGAAGGCATAGACAACATGTAGTCCTGCTTCATGACAGGACATGAACCAGGTGACTTGCTTCCCTTACAGTTCTTACAATTTCATCATGCATCATCATGTGCTGTGGCAGTCTAATTGCCAAGGGCAAGTAGATCCTACCTCGTTGGTTTCTGGCTGGCCGAGGACACCTTGTTGAACACAAAGAGGAGTCTGGCTGATGTCTGTCACAGAGCAGAGCACTGCAGTGGAAGTACACCTAGAGCAAGGGCAAGGAGAAACACTGAGCACAGGAAGCCCTAGCATTTAGCTAGCTCAAGGAGGAGCCACACTTACTGGATTGGAGAGAGCCTTATTGCCCGATACAAAGGCAAAGGCCTTCACTTCAAATCTCTGGCGGTAGTTAGGGTAGCTGACTGCCAGACCCACTGGATGAAACACAGTTCTGTAGTTGTCCAATTCATAGTCACACCTGAGGGCAACACATGCAGAAAAGTCAAATGTGGGGGAAGTGGAAAAGCAGCTTCTCTGGCCTCTAAGTTGAAGCCAAAAATAGACTAGAGTCAAGGAAGGCTTCTCTCATTAAGAAAAAAGTTTGATCTTTACATCATCCAAGATAGATAAGTACTGTTTCAGAGATTTGCCTGATGCAGGCTTGAGCTCAAGGCAGCAAAGCTTTTCTACTCCAGATGTTAAGGGTGTCACTCACTTGTCAGTTTAGTTGGACTTTTTACTTCATCTACTGAAAGATCACATGCTCAGGGACTAGGTTGACCCTTAGGTCACTGTAGCAATGCTCTTGATCAGATTATAGGCTGGTAGCAGCCCTTTAGTTCTAGGGCTTATGAAGAGAATGACTGTACAAGGTCATGTTGCTATCACACCTTCAAACAAGCTTCTGCGTAGTTTTTCCAGGGCAACTCATTCCTCCACACAGCTCAGTAACACTGGCCTGAGCATGTTTCTATAGCAGTTGTTGGAGACCTACCCATCCACAATGATGTTCCACCGGGGC
>VOCP01066647.1:0-15489 GCA_007922195.1 Podocnemis expansa | reverse complement strand
ACACACACACACACACACACACACACACACACACACACACACACACAGCATATAGAAGCACCAACTGGAACCTACATACAATACATGCACACTGTGTGTGTGTGTGTGAGTTTTTCTGCATTGTTGTTTGTACTTCTATACATCCCATATTCAACAAGCTACTTAGGCAGACATTCAGTATGCACCCTAAGCTTGCAAAACAGGGCTTTTATCAGAGTACAGTAGTTTATATTGGTTTCACTAGTGAAATAAGGCATACTGCAAAAGTATGTATGTCACTATAAGTGCTACACTAAGGCATTTGATGATCAAGAAATGTTGCAAAACTATAACATACCTCACTGACATTGCTATACCAGCAAGTGTTTCTAGTGTAGCCCTCATGTGACATGATAGTCGCACAAAAAATGACTTGCTCAACCCCTAGTGTGATGCATTTCAGCTGAGGATTTCAGAACATTTTAAAAACATCATTAAGCCTTACAATGTATATGAGAGAGGTGAGTATTATACACAGAAATTCTGCTTCTAAGTTCAAGTCAAAGCACTGCTTTCTTTATGTGTACAGGTTACATGTGTTAGAGAACCTTTATAATTAGACTATTCCTCACAGTCATCACAGTACTTGATTAAACTCCTAACAGTCTGCACTGAGATTTATGGCCATGTGTAATAATGTGAGGCATACAAGTAGAATATTTCTGCAGTTATGTAATATTTAATTATTAAATAATTATACATAATTGCATGGGGTAGTTCTCCAACCTAATCTGTTACCATAACATCTACAATTTAAAAAATTGATACCAATTATTCTGGAAATTCTCATCGTTTCATCATAAATACCATGTGATCAGCAGTGCATCTAATTAATGCATAATCGCATGGAAGTTACCTTCATAATTAAATCATCCTTGTTATAAAGCTGTTTGTCCTAACTTCTGACCACAAGGATAACAGAAATTGGCCCATAAACGTGGTCCATGAAACCCCACAACAATTGCTTCTGCTGTAACAAACACTATCTCTTTTTCATTCTAAATGATTGGCTTTACAGGAGGAGATTACAGAAAAAAGGGCAGTGTTCTCTATATATTTTGTGGTGCAAAGAAGTGAGTAAATCACCTGTGAGAGGTAACTTTCCATTAGTTACCATCATTCTGTTTGAAAACTCGTTCACAATAGTTCAGCTAGAAATTACTCCTCTCAATAACTAACCCAAAATAACTCTTTATTATAAAATAAAGCTGGTTTCTAGCATGTTAGTGTCTAGCCACGGTAAAAGTGTATTAAGCTTAATCTCCACTTAAACCTCATCACAACACCCACTGTCTTCCTAGACGAAAGTACTTCAACAGGATCACTATTTCTGTAGAGTACTTAGAAAGGCCTGATTAATAAAAGTGTCAGCAGGAGTGGGGAGCCAGCAGTTTGGTTGCTGGAGTAATCAGAGAGTGAAGAACATTTGAGCAAACAACAGATTCCATTTATAGTTGTTTACATAAAGACAGGTTTTTGCCAAACTTTTTTCAAGTTGCTAAAATAGTTGGCTTTGTTTTTGTGTGTGTGCGTGTGTCCTTATTTAACAGGTTTTACATGGCGAGATGATTATATGCAGCACATTATTGCCCTGGAGCTCTCAAACATTCATAAAATCCACTCCTGGCACCCTGATTCATTTTCATCTGATGGGTCTGATACATTAAGGTAAGTCTTCTGTGATGTTATGTGCTCTAGCAGGGGATGGGGAAGGGGGCTTGGACAAACAGAAGGCGTAAGATCAAATTCTTAGGCAAATCACTAAACTTGGTCCACAGGATGAGCAGAGACTAGTGGTGCAACAGGATGTATAAATTTTTTAAAGTTGGTAAGGAATAGGGGGTGAGAGTGAATGAACACTGAAGGCAGCCTGAATCTGAATACTACTATTAAGATAGGAAAATGTTGGCAGATAGATATCTCTCATCCTCTCCAGTGGTGCATTGACGTCAGAAATTTGATTAGCCAGAGCGGACAGTGGCCCATTTTGTCCAGTATCTGGTCTCTAATAGTTTCCAGTATCATGTGCCTAGGAGGGAGGAATAGAAACTTCATAATGGACAGATATAAAATAACTGGCCCATAGGAGAACTTTCTTCTGGAGTAAGCATATGACAATAAACTGCATGTGCATGTATGTAAGACAGAAAGAGAGACTAGATAGAAATTTCAGTTATTAGTTTCAAATTACATAAAAATAGCATTTTAAAATCCTAATGACAGTGTACTTCAGTGGTCCAAAAATGGAGAAATGTAACTTAATATATTAGCATAAGCATATTTTGAATGAGATACTGAACAAATAATACATTTAATGGCTGATAAGAACTAAAGGAGGGCTGAAGGCACATGCCTGTACGTATTAAATGAAATTGTTCCCATACTTATCTTAACTAGCTATTGTTTCTCGGTGGATTATCATGCATTGTAATGCCAGTAATTATTTTGAATTATTAATGAGGAATGTTGTTTCTCAGTTGAAACAAATGTGGATGTCCTGATCCAGTAAACTCTTACATGAGGAACACAGGATAGGCCAGATTTCAAAAGAGCCGGGTTTTACATGGTCAGCATTATAATTGGAAATACATTGTCCAAGTGGCCTGATTCTTCCTGTGCCTCCCAAATAAAAGTCAGATTTCTAAAAGTTACTAAGCACTCATCAGTTACTTATGTGATGTTTATGGCTGGATTGTCAGGTTTATTATTGTTTATTTTTTGTATGCTTGTGGCCCCTAGAAGTGCTAGTCAAGGACCGAGGACACCACCGTATTGGGCACTGTACAAAGAACAGAATGATAGTCCATGAAGCTCTCAGCACTGAACATGCTGGGTGCTTAAAAACATGGCTTAGTGTTTCAACAGTGTAAAGTGTTCATTAATTTCCAGGCTGTCTACTTTCAATACATGCTATATATTTGTAAATGAATTTTAATGTATCTTTTTCTCTTGAATGATCTCATTTCATGTGTAAGAAAATAACTGAAACTGGGTGCTTGCGTTCAATATGAAAAGTCTTTGGAAGTTAAGATGGTATTTCATCAACTCCTATTAAAGCTAAGAAAAAGCACACTTAAGAAAGGATCTTAGATACATTAAAAAAATCCACTTGGTGCAGAAGGAATAAATCTCAGATATGCTTATAGGTGTAATTAGGCTAAACCATGAAAGTTTCCTGCAAATTTCAGTTTATTTATAAAGCCATTGTTATTTTATAATGTTGTATTAAATTGGTGCTAAGTTTCCTTCTGCATTCAAAAAGGGAGAAAGGCTTCAACTTAACCAACCGTAGTAACTATTAATTCATTAAAGAGCAAAGAAGTCGTGCAATTAAAAGTTGATTGTTCTAGAAATAGTAAATTCTTATCCTTGTGCATGTTTTTGTAGTATTATGTCAATGTTAATTTCATGCTTTATATACTATAGTTCTTCGCATTTAATTTACTTCTTTTAAAAGAGAATAGAATACATTTTAAAAAAGGCACAACAGACACTCAACTCACTTTTATTCCCTGTACTCAGAAACTGTTTTTATCTGAGATCTTCTTCTTTCCAGAATACCTTTTTTCAAATTTAACAGAAATGTGCTAATAACTGGTTCATTTAATACATTTTACTTTCTGTGTTCACATGGTTAACAATAAGGATATTTAGGTGAACTGCAAAGAGTTTTTAAATCCCCCAGACTAATTTAAAAGATGATTATTTTTTAAAAAGTCCCCATTAATCAAAAATGCAATAATTTTGTTTAATTGTTCATTTATATGAATAGATAAATTCAAAAACTAAAAAAAGAAGAAAAGAAATACACCAGTGCTGCATGTAATACAATTTGAGACAATTCCATCTCCATTAAGAAAGAGAAAAATCTGTTTGCATCATCAGATGCTAATGTAGCAGCCACAAGAAGGGGTTTGAAAAGGCTAATCTACATTCTGTTTGCAAATATTTGTGTACAGTTCCCAGTTAGCTCAGTAGGCAGATTCTGGTCTTGCATTTCTGTTTTCCTTCCCCCTCCTCTTATAGTAAATGAAGAAAGGAGAAGAGCGAATTTAGTGATTAACTGAGGGATGACATGAACATTTGGAATGGATAGATCGTTGGGTTGCCTTCTGTGATGACACTGGTTAGTTGGTCCTCAGTAAAGCAGAAATGGTACAGACTTACCTGGTTCAAGACTGGTGGAAATTTTAAACTGGCTTTAAAGATAATTTGGGAAAGAGATATGGGGTTTGTGTGCATGCACGCTCATATGCAGTCTAGTTCAGATAATCTGACCTGGACAACCAGTCTTCAAGACAAGGCAGAATATAGAGTTCTGAAACAAGAAAAGGGTGTTTCAGTTTATGAAGAGCATTTATACAGGAATGCAAGTAGCAAGCAAAACTATTAAGAACAACAGAAGATTACAGTAACACCCTCATCGTCCTCTGTCAGCAATAGCTGGATTCCCCAGATTCAGCATATCTAATTGGAAACTAGCAGTGAAAGCCCCACCTCCTTCATGCTGGGTAAAAGCAGCATAAAGCCACTCTGAATTCTCCAAGTTTGGCTAGAGGAGGCTTCTCCTAACACAAGAACTGGAGAAATCTACACCAAATGCCTAAAGCCCTAATGCAGGAGTCTCAAACTCAAATCATCATGAGGGCCGCATAAGGACTAGTATATTAGCCCAAGGGCTGCACCACTAAAACCTTTTCATACAACAATATTGCAAATATCAGTAACAATAGTGTCGTTGCAAGCCACAGGAAATAGCTTTAAGGGCCACATGTGGCCCACGGGCCATGTGTTTGAGACCCCTGCCCTAGTGCATTTGGTGTTCAGGGACGGCGAGCAGGGAATACATTGGGGCTGTTGATCACAGCAGGGCAGACCTTCCACACAGTGCTATGACTTACTGGCAGCTTGGAACATGCAGCCATACTCTATGCAGGCCTGCAGAGCTGTAAATTACTCTCTTGGCTGTGGAGCTGACCAGGATTTGTAGCATTCAAGGTGTATCAAGACAATCACAGCCTTTCTTGAGCCCAGGCTGCAAGTTTCACCTGTACCTATTAGCATCTTACCTGCTTGGCCTGTGTATTAAGAGACTATGCTTGTACATTGGGTCTGGGCCTTTTGCCCTACATTTTGGAAGTGTAGCTCCAGTGGAACAGTGTTCCCATGTCCAGCCAGCTGCTGAAAGCTTATATGATGGGGGAGCTGCCTCCTGTGTGACCTGTCATAGGCAGCCTTCCTCAGATTTCCCTTGTGGACTGTTGAATAAACCAGCCTTTCATGCCTTTCCTGATCAAAAATGTCCTGCCTTGGGGACTAAATCTATTACAATAAAAGAAACTGCAAATAAAACTCAAAATCCCCAAATATAGTTTATTCCTAAATCCATGCAAGTCCTCCCAAACCTTTCTGCCTAGAGCAGCTCTCCTGATCTCAGGTGTTTTTCTGTTGGAGTCTTTTCTCACTCCATACATACACTTCCTCAGCTTCCCCCTTCATTGCAGCCACCTCCTGCTCTTTAGGGACATTGAAACGCCTGAAGTGGTTCCACCTACCTCTTCCTCCCCTGGCTAATGAAGCCCTATACTGGGCACCCAGGCAGCAGTAAGGAGCATTTCAGCAATAGACTGAGCAAGTGCACAAAGGTGGTGGAATGTGCATTTGGGTGTTTGAAAGGGAGCTGGATGAGGCTGCTCGGTAGATTTGACCAGCGGTTAAAGTAAGCTGGAATGCCCTGGAATGCAGTTCCCAGGACCCACTGTTTTTAGAGGCTCAGTGCTCCGGGGCCCCAAAAAATAGAACGTGGAGCCGGAATGCTGAGTTCCAGGGCCCACCATTGAAAAATAGCGGGCCCCGGAATGCAGCCTTCTGGGTCCATGTTCTATTTTTAGGGGCCCGAACGCTAGCCGGCGGGTAGGAGTGGGACGTCCCTGGGCAGGGCTCAAGCCCTGCTCCAAACACCTCCCCTTCCAGGCCCCTCCCCATTCTGGGGCCTACGGCCTCAGCCCCAGTCGCGGCTCCCAGGCCTACTGCCCCCACCTCCCCAGCTGTGCCGCTGCCCAGTGAGTGCAGGAGTGGCCGGCTTGCTCTAGGGGGAATTGGGGGCAGGGGTGGGGCCCTGGCAGGGTGTGTGGCAGGAGCTGGAGTCTGGGGGGGGGGCACTGGTGTAGGAGGGGAGCCCACCGGCACGGGAGCATTCTGGGTCCCCCCAAATTATACTTTAACCCCTGGATTTGACCTCAGCAAACAAACCATGCCAACAGTTGTCTGTGCTTGCAGCGTGCTCCACAGTTTGTTTGGGCTGGGTTGCCGAGGCTCATTGGCTGTCTGCAAATTTTGAGAAGTCAGGTGCCAGTGTTCTGTTCTGAGCGAACCATGGAGCGCTGTGTATAAGAGATGCACCAAAAAGCTGTTTTTGCTATGAGCAACAGTAACATATGTGCCTCTCAGCTCTGTTTGATCAACTCCCATCCCCTACTCCTGCACCATCCTCACCATCACCTGTTTTCTGAACTGACAAGCTATGAATGAATAAAGATAGATTTTTTTAGAAACCGGTTCAGTTTTATTTGTGACCATTGCAGGGGGAAGTTGGAAAGGAAGAATTTAAGAAAGGAAGGCAATGGTGCAATTCTTAAAGGGGCCATTACCTTCACTGGCATGGAGTGCAGCACGTACTGCACTCTGCTCAGCCTCTGCCTGCAGCTCTTGGGGTTGGAGGATGGTCTGACAAGTTGCTGTGTGTTCTGGAGGGACTGCAGAGGGACTCTGTCTGGCCATTGCTGCTCTTAGAGTCCTGCCAGGCACCTCACATGTCAGACTGATCCCTCATAGTACACAAATGTTGTGTTTCAGGCTGCTGCTCCCATGCTGTTCTTCTGTCCTTCATGCCCTGCTCCCTCATTGTTCTTCTGCCCTCCATATCCATGTTCGGTTTCTTAGAGAAGGGCATCCTCCAGGCTCTGAGCTCGGTCTCAGCTGCTGCGGAGCTGTTCATCAGCTCACTGAACATGTCATCCCTGTATTTTTTCCTCCTTCTTAATCTGGGAGAGGTACTCTGTAGGAGTTGGGTGGCTCAAGGTCAAAGAGTCGACTGTCAGAGAAGCAAAGCACACAGTTGCCATTGTTAGATGAGCCCATGTAGCCTAAAAATGATACATTGTTACAAGATCTCCTTCAACTGTGAGGGCAGACCCACATTCCAATCTGCAGGAATGGCAGAGGTCAGACTGCCATTCCAGACATGGTAAGCAAGGGGTCATTGTGTCCATTACAGAGATATTCAGCTTCCCGGTAAACAGTTAACTAAGGAGAGGGACCATTGGGGTCCTCCTTAAGATCCCAAAGTGTACTCTGGGAGGTGGTGGGCACAGTGGATTACAGAAGACTATGGACAAATTAAGACTGCAGAAAATGTAGGGCGACAAATATTGGGATCCTTAACTCCAGTGCAAACATTGCCATGATGTCTTGTGTCCAAGGGACACTGTCCAAGGCAGGAGAAGAAGATGGCATTGGTCAGTTATAATTGCACCATCTACCCTATGTGATATATGCAACATCAGTCTCCTGAGTGTAACAGACAGAAAGGGAAGATTTGCTACAAGCATTGAGATAAAGACATAACCCTTATGCTGCTATGCTATATTCCACAAAGATGCCTGCTCATTTGATAGCGATGTGGCATGATAAAGTCTCCTTTCATGGCAGAAGAAATAAGGCTCCCCTTTCCAGAAACCTTCTGCAAAGTATTGCAGAGTGCCTTCATGAAAGTTTCCCAGAGATATCCATGGAGGATTCTCATAGCATTCCTGTGCACACCAACGTCCGTTCCTATATTGGCACTGTGAAGTTTACCTAAACACAGGAATGCCATCCCCTCCCAAAACTTTTTCTTTCTTTCTTTCTTTCTTTCTTTCTTTCTTTCTTTCAAATACACAAAATGTCGAAGCAGGACTGGGAAAATAAACACGCTCACCAAGTGTGTCTTCCCAAGTATCTTGGTCACTGATGCTGTCTTGGGGCTGGCTGTGCTACTCCAAGGTGACAGACAGGTTCTGGCTGGCTCGAAGAATAGATATCCTGCTCTCCTGCCCCATGTTTTCCTCATTCACAGAGTCCTGCTCATTCATTCTGGATTCCATGGAGGTATAGATGCTATGAGGTAGCCCAGTGGTGGGGTCACAACCAAGAATTGCATACAGCTCCTTGTAAAAGTGGCTCATCTTCAGCAAGGAGCCAGGATAATGTTTGCTACCATAGTACACTGATATGCCTGCCTCAGCTCTTTAATTTTAACATGTCACTGCTGCTTGTCCCTGTTATGGCCCTTCTCAACCATACCATGTGATATCTTTTTGTAGATATCAGGATTTCTTTTGCTGGCTTGGAACTGAGTGAGTACAGACTCCATGCCCCACAGGCTGATGAGATCCAAGACCTCAGATCGACTGTATGCTGGGGTGCATTTGGGGTGTGTGTTCATCATGAGCTGTTCAGCTACCAATTCAGCTCTCTCCATGTTGACCAAACAGGAAATTTCCTGGGGCTAAAGGGGAGGAGCTATGTTCTGCTTACATGGCCATGGTGCAGCAGAACGTGAATCGCTCTCGTAGGCCAATGATGTTGACTTATGTTCCATTTTGCCTACAATGCCAGCAGTTCAACCTCTAGAATTTGAATTCACTGCTACACCACTTGCTGAGGTAGTCTTATTTAGTTGAATTTCAGCTCAGTTTAGGTCAATGTGACTGATGTGCCCGTGGGGACACATGCTTCAGGAGGTCAACGTAAGCAGCAGCATCAGTGTAGACCAGACCACTGTCACATTTGAGGGTTTTACATTTGTTTGGAAGCTGAGACTTCAAAAAAAAGAAAAAAAAAGTGGGGGAGGGGGCAAGCGAGAATGTGAAGGATATGGGAATACCTTCAGAGAAGTACAGATATACCATATCACTACATATTGGCTTAATTTCATCTTGGCATCATAAATATAATTCAGAACAAGAGTAAGCTATATATCCCATAAGAATCCTGATTATAAAGGCAGATCAGAAGAAAGTCTCATTCCATCTTGTGTCTTCATTTAAGCCCTACCAGTTGGTTAGTCACAGGCTATCCAAACACTGAATGTTTATGCCCATGGCACCTGTAGCGTCTGCAAGTTAGGTGTGGAACCCACCAGACAAGCTGAAATGAAATGGATTCTGATTGTGAAATAACTTCTTTGAAGTTCTGCCGTAAGCACAGCTGTGTATCTCTCTAGGGTGCACTGGAATGTTGGCTCTCTTGTATTTACAGTTCTTTCCTCCTTTCGACAAAACTTTGTTCTGATTCAAGCTTTGTAGTTGATTTACTGTTAGATCAATTAATTATAATCATTTTTTATTACATTACCTGTGGATGTATGTTTTCTTTTCACTGAAAAAGAGAAATTTCCCATATTTTCTAGAGTCATGTCAAAACTTTTTAATACTACTTTAAGAATATTCACAAAGAGCTGATTCCTGTAACTTCAAATATAAAATGTAGTGACTTTTTTCTCGTTCAGTGTATATCATTTATGCTGGTAACATTCTTTTCCTTGGTTTTGATGTGCAGGACTTCAAAGCGGAGTGCTGATAATGAAAGGAATTATGAACTGGAAAAGCATGTGGACTTGAGCAAGTCTCTTCAGCAATATCTTGCATACCTAGGTATTCTCTCCCAGTCAGCAGCTCCAAAGTTATATCCAAGGATGAAGAATGACAAAGCTTCTGCTAAGGTTGTACTTTTAGATGCTTTCTTTATTTAATTTTAATTCTTTCTTTCTCCTCTGCCCTTTCCTTTTGCACACTGCTTCTGGGCTTTGTTGTTTAAGGCACACAGGAAACTGAATAAAAGGAGTCACCAAAAAAGGTGATCTGATTAAGAACTTCTCTCTTATGTGCTGTATTGTTACAGGGTCTGCTTCCTGCATATTAATATACCTCAACTACTGAAATGCTTTGTAAAATCTAATTTAATAAACTCTCGGTAGACACATAAAGGCTGATGTATTTGCCCACGGTAGGGAGACACATCCAGTTTTTTAAAAATTATCTCTGAAAAGTTCACACAATACAATATGCTATTTTGAAAAAAACATGCAGATGTTCTTGGCCTCTGGGTTCATGTTTTGGCACGATGACTATGTCTACATTAGTCAAACTTAGTTCGGAGTTGTAAGTCCGAACTGAGAAGGTTGAGCTTAGTTCAAATGAACCACAGTTTAGTTTGAACTAACCGGGAACTTTTTACTTTGAACTAATCACATGTTCTAGTTCGAACTAACACTTAGTTCGAACTAGAACATGCAGTTAGTTCGAACTAAGCCTTAGTTTGTGTCTTGTCCATGCTTAGTTTGAACTAAGGCACTTAGTCCAAACTAACCCTGGTACTAACTAGTTTGGGCTAAGCTTTCCCTAGTCTGAACTAAGAAATATCTTGGTTCAGACTAGGCACAGTGTAGTGTGGCCAGGGGCTAAATTAGTCTGGACTAATCCTCCTTAGTATGGACTAATTTGCCAGTGTAGACATAGCCCATGTGTCTTAATATGTTGACTGTTTGTATGAATGCAACCAGGAGGCACCAAGTGTGCTTGAGAAAGATTCTTATGAACTAGAGAGAGAGTCCAGTATGAAAGATAGACTTTGGTGATATGTATGGTATCTAAACCAAATTGCCCAGATACCTAATGAATCATATACCTAGAACTAGCAAGACCATCTGTAGTGACATCAACTGGTGACTCCCAGCAATGGTACGTGTTGTACTTAAACTTCTCATTTAATTGTCATATGCCTGAGATGTTCTGGAGAGACAAGGTGGGTGAGGTTATGAATTTATGCTCCTGCCATGTCAAACTGGAACCCATATGAGGTATCATTAAACAGTTGCTACCCATACTTGATGGGGACTGCATTCAGAAAAGATATTCCATGAATCCACTCTCCTGGCCTTCAAACAATGCCCCAGGCTTGCCAAGCTTGTCGGTTGCATGCTCCCCATAAACTAGGACATGCACAAAGTGGCACTACTAAAGCCTGGTAGCACAACACATGCAAAATCTGTAGATACAGCTCTACTGCTACGATGATGGACACCCATCACAAAGCACCTTACAAGATTCATGGGTCCTACACATGCCTTGTACAACATGTAGTGTACTTCATCCACTGCACTGAATGCCCAGGTGTCAACATGAGTGAAACTAAACAATCATAATGCTCTTGAATGAATTTACACAATGAGCTCGCACAAATCATAAAAGACAAAACTACCATTTAATTTGTGAGTGAATGTTTTTCACAAAGCAAAGTATTCTATATCTGATCTCTTTGTTCTCATCTTCAAAGGAAATCTGCTCTACACCTTGAAAAGACACGCCAGGGAGCTTGTCAAAGTTCATAACTTTGCTAGATACTACAAATTATGGACTGAATAGAGGCAGTGGATTTGTGGCTTATTACAGCAATTGATAACCCACTTTTCCTTACCCTCTGGCTGCCTTTCTCTCTGTCCCTTCCTTTCCCTGCTATGAGTGGAGGAGAGTAAAAGGTCACTTCATTGCACTCTTGAATGTTCCCTTGAAATATCTTATGCTAAAAAATCAGTTTTACCTTGTAACAGTGGCACAGACTACATTTCTCAGATTTGAAGAAGAGTTCTGTGTAAGATCAAAACCTTTTCTCTCTCACAAACAGAAACTGATCCTGTAACACATTAGTATCTCACTCATCTTGTCTCTCTAATGGTCTAATGACATACCTACAGCACTGAAATATTCTGGTTAGAAATAAAAAAATATCTCCAAATGTCAAGTGAAGAGTGTATTTGATATGACCACAGGTACTGTCAAGGGTAAGGGAAACTTTCTGGAAGCAGCAAAATAGGTGTGGGGAACTAATGAATGGGCTTGCACACCCTGGTGCTTTAGCTCGGCTTTTTGAGGCTCAGGTTTTGAGTTGGAGGACGCTGAGTGAGGATTTCATTCTTTGAAGTCTCTATCTTTCAGGAAGTGGAAATTTGCCTGAAAGATATTTCAGTCGGTCTGGTGCTGTCATGCAAGTTCATAAATAATCCATATGTCTGAGATCTTCTGTAGGGAAGCCTGCCGTGATAACACCACCCACCAACATTATTGAGTGTTGCCATGGAGATAGGTACTTAGGAACCAAGGGGAGTAGGATAAAGAGCAGAAAATCTGGAAATGAAGCACATATAGAAACAAACTGTGGGATTCTTTCCACTGAGTAGTATTTTAAAAGAAGTGATGGGGACTTAGGCTGTGTTATCTGTAATACAAAATAGAAGTGAAAAAACAGGCAGCAATGTCTCAAAGGCTAATTATCCCTTTTACACTCTTCTCAAAACCTTTCTCATCTCTAAAATTCAAAGGCAATAACTGATCTTCAAGAAGTAATAAGTGGAACATTCTACATTTATACAGTGAATTCCTGGGTGAAAGGAGTATTATTTAAATAAAATACAAGCAAGCTTTTTAAAGAATCTGTTAACGTCATGGTTTGAAAAGGAAAGTAACTTTAAGAACTGCATTTAATAATGTCAAACCACTTACCAACTTGAAAACATACAGATTTAGCTCAATTTTGGTATCATACCACAACAGAAACTCTACAGCTTTGTATTTTTCTCTAAATATAGATGAATTATGAGCAGACATGAAATAAATTTACTCTGCTTTTCACTTTCTGTACTTACCATATTAAGGTACAGGAAAACCAGAAGTTCTGTGTTCTGCTTTTGCTTAGAATTGCCACCTATACTGTAAAATATAGGCTCCTCTCTGGCCCCTCTTTCTGTCCCTTGGACCAAACCATGTCCTTCCAGTTGCCAGTTTAATCCCCAAAAGTTATTTATTATCCTCTGCCATCCCATTCTGCCTGTAGTGTTGGCAGGGAGCACTACGTTAAGCCTGGCTACTTTGGCACTATCTCCCTCTCCTGGCTGTGGGGAGGTGTGGATGAAGTTTGTAGGAACAGCATGGAATATTATAAAACAACTGTTCACAGTAGGCCAAATAAGAAAATGTGAAATTGCTTCCCTGGACGTGAAAAGCTGGTCTAAGAGCCAGTTCCTGAATATATTCTGATTGACCCTAAATAGCGTCCGGGGATTTGTAAAAACGAGTGCCTAAAATTAGGCTCCTAAATTCTTATTTATGGGATGTACATTATGAAACTAACTTTATGAATCCAATATCGACTATCTTGGTCAGTATTTTTCTTTCCACTTCCCAAACATATTTATATTAAACAGAATAAAGTGGTTGATTTGCATATTCATCAAGCTGCAACTCACCAGTTGTTTACAACAGCATTGTATAATTCATGTATAACCAAATATCTCAGAGGTAGATAAGCATGCCATGCTTTGTATGGTCAAATACAAGTCAGCTTGAGGCTCACCTCATATACAGCAGCATCAGTTATAACCATATTGATGCTTAAATCATGGGACACAACAAACCTTCTCTGTAGTGCACCTTCATTTATAGAAACCTCAGCAACTCTGACACTTGGAGCAGTTTGCGTTCCCCACTATCCTCGTGTCATGCCTTTAAAGAGAATAGTGTTGTTTCAGATACTATCCATTGCAAGCTCAATAGGTGTATTTTGGTATTTGATAATAACCTCTCCAGCAGGTGAACAGCAAGTCATTCATAAAGCATAGGGAGTTTCTTTCCCAGAGCTTACAGCATTAAAGAACATTTCACTGCAGTTCTGTTGAAAGGGATTATTCAGAAAATGAGCACTTGGTGGCATTTGTCCCTTAGGCATTAGCTAGCACTTTTTTCACTCAGTCCTAATGAGGACTTTACCTTCTTGCAAACTTCTGTGCTGTCAGTATTTGTGAAGCTTTTCAATAAAATCCTGGACTTAATTCACTCACTCGTTCTCTGAAAAGGTATGGCTTTTAGCCAGCTGAAACTAAAGAATCATGGAGAGTTGAAATTATGGATTTTTTTCCCCTCTAAATTGTAGCATTTTAGAGAAAACTAGACTAATTTACATTCCTGTTTCTGTTGAAACCTAGGTAGGTGATTCATTTAGTTGATTTAGAGTGCCCAAGCCATATCTGATACCACTAAAGACATTTTTGTATTAAAGGAGGACATGATTTGCTATGCACGGTAGCCCTGCTGGTACATTGTGGATATGTATTATAATAATCTATAGCTGGGTCTCCTGGAAAGCCTGGGAATGAAATTTTCAATCAGCGTGACTGTGGGGAAAGGGCAAAGGTTAGCATGGCAAGGAGAGCAACTTAAATTTATCAAATTACAGAGGCAAAGGGCCTCTAAGAAATGGAAGGAGGAGAGGGACATTTGAGGGTTCATGCCACTCAGCTGACTGGACATAAGGTGGAGACAGTTGTCTCCATTTTCTTGTGGGAGGGCATCAGGAGTAGGTGGAACTAGAACTCATTTATGTCTTTGTGCAGTTACGGGAGCACTTTTTAGCTTATGGTAATAGAAAGATGGGGGCTATTCATACATGAGGAGGAGAGATGTTTGCCTTGAAGAGGTAGATGTATTGGAAGAACATTGTTTTTCATCTGGAGATGAGGTGAGAGGGCATCACCTTCTGTTCAGGAGCTCTTGTGTTATATGTGCTTGCTGGGATGGTGAGGCTCTTTTGCTGTGTCTCCTTTGGATGCTAGGGGATGAGAGTGGGCACAGTTGTTCATTTAGTCCTTTCTGGGTATATGAGAGTTACAGCAAGCCTTTCACTGCTCCTTTACTCCCTCGTTGGAGGGTGGAAAGACCCACTTTTCTTTTAGTTCCCCTGGAGAATGGAATGAGAGAGAGGTTACATTTCTCTTACCATGAAGAACGTGGTGCTGGTCACAGTGTTGTGATGGAACAGCTACCTGTGACTTCTTCAGCAGTGCTGCCTGTGTCATATGCGTGCAGAGGGGCTTCCTGCTAACACTTAAGGAGTTCTGAAAGCTGGAAGGTCATATGTTCCTGCCGTGCTGATCTGCTGCCTCAGTGTTGGGCTGGCCTGGTATGCAAATCCATCCCATTTCAAATAGATGTTTTGACTACTCTAGAATGTTGTCCTCCTCCTTTCTTGGTGTGCTACTGCCTGTCTCAGTGAATTATTCCCAAGGACCTGGAGGAGAGAATGGACTACTTTTTTCTCCTGGAAAAAAATAGTGATTGACACACTAAATCTTTTGAGTTTTTTCCAGACTTTGTGTGGTTTTATATTGTTTGCATGTCTATGTCACCAAAAGTCTTAACTTTCAAATTTAGATTGGGTTTTTTTTTTGTTTTTGTTTTTTGCTGAAAACCTTAGGGCCTAATTTTGGTCTGCAAATAAAGGTACTAACTATTTTAAAAAGTTTAAAGGAGACTGTTTAGTGCATCATGATCCCTATTAGTGCCTATTAAACTGGTAAGA